>OVBX01008000.1:0-10337 GCA_900406325.1 Erucastrum elatum
TGTGAGTTTTCTTAAAAGAAAATTAACTATTTAAATAAGAAATTTGATTATTTATAAAAATATTTTTGAAATAATTATTCTACAAATATTTCTTTTGATTAAGATTTGAAGAAAGTAAAACTACAATTAAACACTCTTTTACAATTTTCTTCTGTTCAAGATTATAGAGAAAAACAACTACTATCAAATATTTTTTTACAATTATATTTTCTTTAGAAATTAAGAAAAGTAAAATTAGTAATTATTTGACAAATTTTTTAGTTTCAAATTTTAAAATAAAAAGTGAAAATAGTATTAAACAATTTTAAAATTACTTTAAAAATCCTCTCTTATCAAATATAAATTTTCCTTATTAAATTTATATGGTAATTTTCCTTTTTAAAAGGATCTGGTGATAAACATGATATTATAATTTATTTAATTAACAAATACGAAATTTTTCTTATATTTTTTCAGATATTTTCCTTATTTACTTTTGTTGGTAATGAACATGATATTATAACTTATTTAATTAAAATGGTGTCAATACAAATAATATGAAAAAATATTAAAATAAATGATTAAAATTATAATAAAACCAAAACATATTTTTAAAAGTTCAAATAAATGACTAGATAGTAATTTTATTTTTGTATTATAACCAAAAAATGAAAACAAATTATATGCTAATTTTCCTTTTTCATAATTATTTTTGATTATCTAAATATATATTTTTAATCATTATATATTTAAATACATGTAAAACTATTTGAAAAAATTTACTATCAAATAATATTTTGTTTTTTTTTGTCGACAATAATAATATTTTGTTTAGGAATTTAAAAACAGAAATATTACTATTAATGATATTTATAGTTACTTTTTAACAAAAAATATTTTTTTATTATCTTAATATATATGTTTTTAATTATGAGATGAATTAACACATGTCATAATCTTAGATATATAATTGCCATGTATCGCAATCGACGGACAACTAGTATCAAATATTTTTACAATTATATTTTCATTAGAAATTAAGAAAAAATTAAAATTAGTATTAAATAAATTATTCGACAAAATTTTTAGCTTCAAATTTTAAAATTAAAAGTGAAAAATAGTATTAAACAATTTTAAAATTACTTTAAAAATCCTCTCTTATAAAATACAAATTTTCCTTATTAAATTTATCTGGCAATTTTCCTTTTTAAAAAAATCTGGTGATAAACATGATATTCTAATTTATTTAATTAACAAATACGAAATTTTCGTTTTCAGATATTTTCCTTATTTACTTTTTTTGGTAATGAACATGATATTATAACTTATTTAATTAAAATAGTGTCAATACAAATAATATGAAAAAATTATTAAAATTATCTAAAATAAATGATTATAATTATAATAAAACCAAAACATATTTTTAAAAGTTCAAATAAATGATTATATAGTAATTTTCTTTTTTGTATTATAACCAGAAATGAAAAAAAATTATATGCTAATTTTCGTTTTTCATAATTCTTTTTTATTATCTAAATATATATTTTTAATCATTATATATTTAAAGACATGTAAAAATATTTGAAGAAAAATTACAACCAAATAATATTTTGTTTAGGAATTTAAAAACGGAAATATTACTATTAATGATATTAATAGTTACTTTTTAACAAAAATTGTTTTTGTTATTATCTTAATATATATTTTTTTAATTATGAGATGAATTAACACATGTCATAATCTTAGATATATAATCGCCATGTGTCGCAATCAAAGAACAACTACTATCAAATATTTTTTACAATTATATTTTCTTTAGAAACTAAGAAAAGTAAAATTAGTATTAAATAAATTATCTGACAAGTACTTTAGTTTCGAATTTTAAAATAAAAAGTGAAAAATATTATTAACCAATTTTAAAATTACTTTAAAAATCCTCTCTTATCAAATACAAATTTTCCTTATTAAATTTATATGGTAATTTCCCTTTTTAAAAGAATCTGGTGATAAACATTATATTATAATTTATTTAATTAACAAATACGAAATTTTCCTTATATTTTTTCAGGTATTTTCCTTATTTACGTTTTGTTGGTAATGAACATGATATTATAACTTATTTAATTAAAATGGTTTCAATACAAATAATATGAAAAAATATTAAAATTATCTAAAATAAATGATTATAATTATAATAAAACCAAAACATATTTGTAAAAGTTCAAATAAATGATTATATAGTAATTTTCTTTTTGTATTATAACCAAAAAATGAAAATAAAATTTCTATGCTAATTTTCGCTTTTCATAATTGTTTTTATTATCTAAATATATATTTTTAATCATTATATATTTAAATACATGTAAAACTATTTGAAGAAAAATTACTGTCAAATAATATTTTGTTTAAAAATGGAAATATTACTATTAATGATATTTATAGTTACTTTTTAACAAAAAATGTTTTTGTTATCATCTTAATAGATATGTTTTTAATTATGAGATGAATTAACACATATTATAATCTTAGATATATAATCGCTATGTGTCGCAATCATGTTAATTAGTAACTTTGAAAACTAATATTATAGATTTATATAATAAGATTATCAATGGCTTTATAAACTTTTGTTCGGCCCTAACAATGGTTTTATTGGGGCCGAAGAGAAAACTATTAGTTGAACTTATGATTTAAACATAATGGACCATAAGATTGGGTTGGGCTATAGGAGTAAGAAACTTTTGTTCGTTAGTGTCAGATAGAAACCTCTGAATAAAAGGCCATCAAAAGTATTTGACGTGTATTTAATATCTGATAGAACATTTTGATGACTGAATATCAAAATCTTGAAAGCCACAGCTGATAATATATGATATTACGATGGCTCCCCGGCGACTCAATATGCAAAAGAAAAGGTTCCGTATGCTTACTTATTGATTAGCAATGTATAACCCAAATAAGCTTTTATCAGTGACCTCAGATCTCATATGCAACCAACGTTCGTAAAAGTTTACAATTCAAACTAAATGTTTTTCTTTTCAGGTAGGTATTACTAAGAGTTCGCATACTCGTATTTTACAGTTAAAATTTTAACCATTAATTTTAACCGTTTGTATTATCAAGTTCTAATTGATTTTAATTTACAGTTTTCAACCAGATTTTGTGTAGTCTTACAATAATATAGTAACCCCTTTAGTAAAAAGAAAGTTCTTACGGAATAAATACACATGGTAATTTCAGTTTACAACCTTAGATTACTAGACGGCTGATCTTATTGAAAACTTGTTTAGTAGTATAATGATTTTAAAACAGAGATTGGCATGACACGAAGGCAAAGTAGTCTTTTACATTGGATTCTTTTGAGTTCTTTTTTAAACATAAAATTTGAAACCATTAAAAGATTGCATGTCTTTGATCTTTGCATGTTGACACGTGCAGTCATGCCCTTAGATACCTTGTGTTAATAAGGTGTTGTTGTGTCATGTGTGTATTTTCTCACCAGAAAATCTATTCTTTCCTTTTTCCTTTTTGTTTCTTTTTAGTTTTTTTTCTCTCTTTCATGATATTGAAATACACATGTTGCTCCCGAGTTTTTTTTTTTTCCGTCAACAGATTTTATTGAAAGCAAAGTTGAGTTTACCAACGGATAACAAATCCTTCTGTGGTCAACTAAACCAGATGAAAACAGAGATATCCCCGGAGACTTGAACCCACACAGGGACAGCATACAAGAACAAACGATACTACAAACTTTTAAAACAAAGTAACTAACTTTCCAAACCCCTAGAACATGACTAAAAATACAGAGAGACTATCTGATAGAGCATCTGTTGCAGCTGCTTAGCGGGAATGCCCTCGGCCAGACCACCGCTAAACCACCTCCTCCTAGAACTCTGAGGAAACACCTCAACGACCCACCAAAACTTCATAAACCGGCAAGTAAAGATTCTTACTAACACTTCCGGAAGCGGCTTGATCTACGACGACCATAGAAAGCCTAGGTATGAAGCGACATCAACAACCGATCTCCTCGCGAGATCTAAACAAAACATCTAGGGGCGAGGAACACCTAGTCCAGGAGACAAGAACAGGCCACGAATGCCATAAAAGTGGACTAGATGGAAGCCAAATCAAACTCCATGAAAGACAGTCAACACCTGCAAAAAAAGTCCAATCCAGAAGCAAAGGAGACCCGTAACAACAACAGAACCAACAGATCTAGAAAGGGATTCAAGTAAAGAAGTTTTGTAGCTCAGCCACACCGTCAACCCAAAGATCCGGAACTTTTGAAACAGAATACACACTAGAATTTGGTAGTCGCCTTTTTCTTGTAGTTAATAAATTATGTAGATGGTTAGATTTACATATCTAGGCATGTGCTTATGTAGAGTTTTAGTAAGTGTCAATGTTACGCCTTTATAAATATTTATATTTGCAATCACGTGAATGTATATGGTATCAAAGCATCAGTGGACCGGTAGAAATATTTTCGTAGGCGTCTAAGATTCGTTTTCGCTAATATCATCTTTTAAAAGTAAAACACACGTGAGAAAGAACCAAAATTATGCAAAATAAAAGATAATATTTGGTAATTTTTCGACTAGAAGAAAAATAGAATTATTTACCAAACTACTCCTACAATAAAAGCAAGGAAATAGAGAACCATAAGAGTGAGCAATAAAGCACGTGGAATCACGTGAGGCCCTCGCGTGCCGGCGTGACTTGCCTTTTACTACAACAAAAATAAGATTGGGTCCAATGGAAAAAAATAGTAGGACCTAGGTGGACTCAGTCCGAACCCTTCTGTTTTGTAATATCGACATAATATACGTTTTTTCTCATACAACAACCAAAAAGAATTTTAAAAAAATACGATATATTTCAGTATAAAATATGAATTTATTAAAAACTAGTGTCAGGACATATGGTGTCAGAAAAACGTATTTGTCCTCACTTGGACATGTGAACACTCTCGCCTTCCTACTTTGCCTCTTGCTTCTTATTCTCTCTGTCCTTGTTCCTCTCGAATTTATATATTACGATTTCGTTTCAGATTTGATTGTACTATGCTAACTCGTTTTGTCAATTTTATTCAAAAAGCTACCATCAATTTCTGAAATTCATAGAAGAAGATTCATAAACGAAAGCATGACATAAACAAACGTCTCTTGCCGAACGTAAAAAGACAAAAGCTACTCTTCCACCAACTTTTAATATGTCAAAAAAAAAACTTTTAATATGTCGCGATTTGGTTTATACAATGGAAACTTATCGGTTTGTATTATTATTAACTGGTTTAACAGATAAATCGTGAGAACAAAACATGTGACAAACGCCGACGAAGAGGATATAAAAGACTAGAAAACAAACACCAGTGAAGTGGTGAACTACGTTCCGAAACTCAAAGCAAAAAAAAATTACGCTCGGTTTTAATAAGTATGAAAATTAGTGTGAAAATATACTTGTTTGGTGTGCGAGTGAAGTGTTATTAAAGATTACGAGGTTAGTCGCGTATATAATAGAGAAATAAGGGGGTAAAAGTGAAAAAAGAGAGAAGTACTATGAGTAGTCAGATCAAAGATGAGTCACACTAACCCTCACCACCCACTTGTTACTACTCACTTTTATGCTTTTACCACTTCTGACACAGTCCACCTGCTTCTCTTTACTCATTATTACTTCTCTCTCTTCACTCCATCGAGTTTAAACCCATTATAAACCTCTAAATCAATCCCAAAATAACTTGATTTCTATACAGTAAAGTCAAGGCCGGCTCAAAACGTTCTAAAACCCCTGGGCAAGCTTTTTTTTTTTGAATTTTTATATATGTTTCAAGTATTTTTTAAAAAAAAAACATATAATGTAAAAAATATATAAAAATATTTAATAGTAATTCCAGTTATGAAAATATATAAGACAAAAAATTAGATTTTTTAAAACAGCAAAACAAAATTTACTTAAAAAATATAGGTGTGTATCAAAAAAAATTCAAAATATAGGTTTTTTACAAAAATAAAATAAAAAAATAGACTCCCAATATCATGAACCCTGGAGCGGTCGCACCCATTGCCCCCCTATCTGAGCCGTCTCTGAGAAAACTACTGTGAGTAATGAATAGAAAAGAAAGTCAAACCGTTGATAAAAATATTAAACCAAACATTTGCTGATGTTAGTTATGCTTCCAAAAATGGCAACTGCATAACGAGCAGCTGTTTTTTGAGTTTTTTTTATCGGGGCGTAAAGAGTAACTGATGACATAATTCAAATGGCGGCCAACGGCTACAAGTAATTTGGTTGCCCAATATAAAAAATTCAGTCTGTACAAAGACATGGCTTTACAACATGGAGATGCTTGGATTCGCAATAAAATTGTTAATTTGGTTCTGAAAACTAACATGTCCATCTAATTTTTTTTGGTCGTGTTAATACTAAAATGGCCATATTATATGAAATGTAAAGATGGCCTGAAGGAACGAATCTTACACCAGGTATTTTTAGGACTTGAAAGCAGAGCCGGCTCTGAGATTTTGGGGGCCTGTAACCATGTCTTATGTAAAAATTTTTTTTTACCGATTTGGAGGTCTAAAATATATTTTTGGGGGCTTCTGTCTATGTAATTTTTTACAAAAATTTTGGAAACCTGTTGCAAATGTTTCATGAGACATTGCCCAGATCCGGCCCTGCTTGAAAGTCGCATTCGTATGTTTTGTTAGCCATTCAGTAGAACGGACATCTTTTATACTACACATACATTAAATCGTTTTAAAGATCCCTAAAATTTATACGACACAACCCACATTTTCTACCAGTTCTGTTAGTTCAATATTGTTTCCAGCCAATCCTTATTGGACCATACTTAGGCCATCTAGCTCATTGATATATAATGAATGGTCTGTATATATGAATTAGACAAAGTTGAATACTGTATATAAAGCGTTGTTTAGTTTAACTTTGTTAATAATTTTTTGGTTTCAAATTTCTGTAGGTTTTTCGATATGTTATCAAAACACAAAAATCAAAATAATCCCTATGTTTAATTATGCATGATGGTTGGCTTAAATCACAAGGGTTAAGAATTTTGTTTTAAACCACTTTTAAATATATAAATTAAAATAATGTAATCAATTATAAAAGAAACTGCAAAATCTAATTAGTTCAAAAAATTAAAGCTAAATAAATATATCAAAACATCATGCATATATTTCAAAACAGTAAAAAAATCAAAAATACCATATATTATGACACTAAAATATAGTGACTCTATAATAGAGTTGTGATTTTTCACACTAAAATAGAATGACTCTTTAATAGAGTTGTGATTCATTCCAATGATACTCTATTTTATAGTGAAAAATAGAGTGATGAACAAAAAAAATAGCTTATTCTATATATAGAGTAAACCTATTTTTTACACTATTATAGAATGAGAAACAAAATACAATTGAAGCATTTTAACTTCAAACTCTATTTTAGAATGAAAAATAGAGTGAGATTAGAGATACCCAAAAAGTTATGCTGTTGATTTTGTGATCTCTTTTCCGATAAACTAGATTGCATTTCTTAAATTTTTATTGGTTGTTGACAATAGGGCTGGAACGGATCGGGTATCCGGGGTATTTTAAGATATCCGGATCCGGATTTGTATCCGGCGGATCCATGTTTTTGATATTTTTATCCGGATCCGGGGTTCTCGGATATCCAGGCTTCGGATATCCTTCTAAAAATTGTAATATCCGGCGGATATCCGGATCCGGATTTGGATTCTTAAAATAAATAAAAATAACATTAAAACATATAAAATATTAACAATAATTGAAAAAAAATAAAAATATGTGCAGTATTTTTAATTATATCTATGTATACTATAGCAAAGTTAGTATAAATTTGTATATATATTAGTATATAAATAAAAATATAGTAAATAAATTTTGTTTATATACATATATATTCCTATTTTTGAAATAATTATCAATAAAAATTACGGATCCGGATATCCGGAGTTAAAAATCAAGATATCCGGATCCGGATTCGACTTGCACGGATCCAACATTTTACTATCCGGATTCGGATTCGGCTTCTCCGGATATCCGGATTTTCGGAGCGGATCCGGATTTTCGGAGCGGATCTAGATCGAATCTCGGATCGAATCCGAATCCCGGATAATAATTCCAGGCCTAGTTGACAACTTTATTTATCACCCAATGGCGATTAGCTCCAGCAAGTAATTATTTTAAACTATAAAAGTATGATTTTAGAAATTTTAATTGACTCCACTGACTGTTCAACCGATTCCACTGAAATAATGTTACAGTCTAGAGCGTCGTAGTCTGTAGATAGAACAGAAGATATGGACGACTACACAATTTGAAGGTCAAACACAGAAAAATGAGAGACAGTAGGAACTGGGAAGTACATTTCAGTTCCGTATGATTAAATAAGAATTTAAAGTAGTGTTCGCTGGTTGACAAAAAAAAAGTAGTGTTCGCTTTGTCACGAAATGCAAATTGTATCAGGAGTAACACTCACTCATTAAATAACCGTTTAAGAGAATCACTTCTGTAATAATAGGGACTCTATCACTAATTAAATACTAAACAGGCTTTATGTTTTCGCGGTAAGCTAATTAAAAGGAAGTGTTAATCATATTAAAGAGAAATATCCAATAAAAATGCTCTTAGTTTTCAGTATTATTTACAACGACATGCCACTGAAGTATTAATGAACTTACCTTATAAGATTTTTCGTCTTTTCTTTTTAATTAATGCATTTTCAAAATCAAATTCTAACTAAAAATTATGGGAACAATAATTAACAAGCATAGCTTATTAATATTTTTTGTCTTTTTCTATTTTATTATATATATGTGTGTGAACATAATTAATTCAATATATATATTTCGTAATTAAACATAAATTATATGGTAATTATTTTACTAATTCCATATATACATAATAATTTTTATACTAATTAACCTACCTTTTAGAATTTTTTATTATTAATCATTTACCTATCTTTAAAAAATTATTATATTTTTATTATTTAAAAGTAATAACTAAAAAAAGTCACAAAAAGAAAAATTACTATAATATATAGATTAATATATAAATATGGGTACGTATATTTTCATATAAATATTAGTCCACGGTAAATTCAGTATAATAAATGTTAAAAAGCAGGAAACATATATGACCATATATTTTAAATATATATACAACAATTTAGTTATACATTTTCATAAAAGTTTGATTCATATAAATAAAAATACATTTTTAAAGATATATGAGTCATATTTTTAAAATAAGGATGATACAATTGATGGTTTACAAGATAAAATAAAATTACAATGTAAACTATAAAATTAGTGTGTTTATTCAATAAACAATAATTTAAACAACTAATTTAAAAAAATATATACTATTGCTTATAAAAAATAAAAAAAACTTGCGCGGATGCGCGGATCAAACAATTAACTTCTCGATCTTTTTCTGTCAAAATTACATCCATAAATAATTTGTAATCATTTAAATTTAATTGATATTTTCATTTAATTATTTTAAAAAAATTAATCCAAATGTTTTATATATTACAAATTCTATATAATTTGAATAACATTCTTTTTCTTAGAATTGTTATAACTAATATATCAATTTTTGTATACCACACTAACTTTTACTTCTTAAGATCTAATATATCTTTAATTCAAAAAATTATTTTCAGTATATCTTATACATAAATTTTATTATATATACATGTTTAGTTTGTTTATATGATACTAAATATTTTGATACAATAAATTGTTAACATGCATAAAAATAGTCATTGTAAAACAATTAATTTGATAAAAACATTATCTAACACAAAAAATTGAAAAGATAAAATTAATACTCATGCAGTCGCACGGATAAAGATCTAGTTAATTATTAAATGGAGATAATATGCAAGTGATATTTCCAAGGCAGCTAGACAGAAAAACTCCAGGTTATTACCTCTCCATCTTCATCTTGTAGAGAGTATTCTTTCTGGGTTTCCTGACTTTTTTTAATACTAGTATATTATTGATATTATTACAGAAACCATGCTTTTAATAATCTTGAGATTTATGAAGATTTATGAACTTAAGTAATAAAGTTTTTACTGTATAGTTGCCTCCCCCAGCTGTCTTGTCTCATTGCCTTTTTCTCTCAAGTGTCCTGATAAAAACCTCTTTCCCCTTCTCTCTCTGCAGAAGAAACTCAGATACAGAAACTAAGCTTTTTTTCTTTTTAATAAGAGCGGGGAAAGTTGTTCTATTCTTCTTTTGCTCTTCACAGCCCCAAAACACTTGGCTGTTGTTACCATAGCTAGACTTTCGAAAAAAA
>OVBX01008001.1:0-10336 GCA_900406325.1 Erucastrum elatum
GTCAATATGGTTTCAAGACTCAAGAGTAACACTTTTTTTTGAGCAATATAATTTGACTCAAGAGTAACACTATTGCAATTAATCACGCCGACTGTGTGTCCCAATTAAAACCCTTCAATGTTCGTGAGTCTTTGCCAATCTCTGAAAACTGAAAAATTTTCAAACTTGTTTTGACATATTTTTTTGAACTAGGGCATAACTTGTTTTTGACATTTTCAAACTGTAATTAAAATGACTTTTTTGTGCCGTTTTTTTTTGTAAAAGAGTTTGAGTAGAGTGATTTTATTTTCCATAAAATCTCGGTTGGTTCCTAGTTGGCTGGCCTATGAAACCAGCCTTATTGAACATATCCATATAGAGCTTTGTCTTAAAAAAGAGTATCATTTCAACTACAAAGTATGGTCATTATAACTCCATTATTACTCGAACACTACATTTCCAATTATTTATTTCACTTAAAAAGCATGAAAATGAGGTCAAAGTGTGAGGTGGGAGAAGAAACCAAATCTGCATCATTGTCTCATTGAAATTCTATTGTCGGCCAACTTTAACTACGCAGCCCATATGTTCATGTACTCATTCATCATCTACACGTATATATTCCTTTTTTTTTTTTTAAGGATTAAACCCGGGCCACTATTGGAACCAGACCTAACTTCCGAGTGGGAGGTGCAGTCCACGGATAGACCCTCTCCCGCGTATTCAAATGGGCCTTAAAGCATGGACCTATATCCGCATAGTGAACAGATGCATCGTGAGGTAGTTCTTTCCGGCAGGGTTCGAACCCCCTACCTGAGTACAAGCAGGAGCCCGGTCCTTACCATTGGGCCACGATGATCCGCTCAGTATATATTCCTTTTCTTTTGTCATGTTCTTATATACACATCATTTGATTAACTGAACAATTTCATAATTAGAATACTCGAATTCAAGAAAATCGTATTTTACGAAGATAACAAGAACTTGAATTCGGGCTCTAGTCGTTTTTCACGTCTATCAATTATTTGTTAGAGAATTCAGAATTCTATTAAAACTAAGTTCTGTAAGAAAGAAAAAAACTCTGTGTGCAAAAAGAAAATCTTGACGAATAAAGAGACAAAAGATTGAACAGTCAAAAAGACAAGAGATAAGCTCGACCACGTGCGGCGGGCCAACACGAAGGTCCTACCACCGTCTCCGTCGTGGCCAGAACCATCGACTTCTTCTCTTGTCACTCTCTCACATCGGGGTCCAAATGTATATATTGATGTTCACATAAGTGAATTTACTATGCCGACAAAAAAAAAAGTGAATTTACTATTTAGTGGTTTTATTTACCTTATCAAGCTAAGCTAACATTCTCACGGAAGTGTCAACAGTTTCTTGTTTCCATTTTTAGATTTTTTTTCCTGTCAAATTTTTATTAATAAAACAGACCAAATCCAGCAAACGGTCAAAGTCTAAAAACTTCAAACAAACAGCTAAAACTCAAAAACCAAACGGGCAAACCACAAACACTAAACGACCCATCGGTCCAACCCAAAGAAACCGGACGATTTTATCCGATCCACGCATCAAGGAGACTAGACATATGGAAGAATCATCACCGTCCAAACAACACACTCCATTGCCTCAACTTGGCCGTCGCCGCTTCTAGACGCTGCTGGAGCACCAGTACCGACACCCTCGTTTCGTTGGAGCTCAGATACTTAAGAGCCTCCACAGAAACTAACTTTGTTCTTTATTGTCGCGTCGGAGAATTCTATTGATCCATCGAGATTTCATTCGATTAAGCGAAGTTTCAAACCCTAAACAGATGATCCAAGAACCAACACCACTGAAACCACATTTTTACTATAACGCTTTGTCTTCACTGTGGAGAGCATCATCGATCTTTTCGATAACTCATCCAAAAGACCTAAGCGAAGTTTCCATTTTTAGATTTGTTTCAAGAATTGAATACCTTGTATANTCTTCACTGTGGAGAGCATCATCGATCTTTTCGATAACTCATCCAAAAGACCTAAGCGAAGTAGTATTATTATTCAGAATTGTAGTATTTATAGCTACAAGTGTACCGCACCTGTCGAGATGACACGTGAAATTAGGTTTGTTCAATTTCGAAATCATTTTACTTGGGTCATAAACTTCTCTTTATATCTGCTTTGCAATTTTATACGAAAATCATCGTTATCATCTAGGCCCAGCTCAGTTGCTTTGGTCACAAGATTGGGTATACAAGTTGGTTCAGTCAGGATTGAGTTCAATGATTGGAAACCAAAGATTATTCTGTTTCCAAACAGAATTGAATTACAGAGGATTTAATTGTCTTTCCCCAAAATAAACCAAAGTTCCTGATTTCAGACTTGCAACACTCATATAACAAACAATCACCCAGCACATTTCTGTTTTGTACAATCTCAAGATTCAAGAATGGTCGTTCCATTTCCATCTTCTTCCCGCCTCCTCAAGAACCTTAGCTCTTGCTTGGCTTGCCTTAGCTTCATCCTCTACCCAAGTTCTGCATTTTCATTCATAAATTAAAAGCTTTATCCAAAGATCACTACTGAGCTATTTAGTTATTACTATAAACCATTTTACCTGAGAATCCGAAGAGCTTCAACTTCAGCTTCAAGGATAGATCTTTTATCAAGCACCGACTCAAGTTTGGACTGCAACTCACTCAGCATCTCTTGTAACTTGCTATGCTCAACCATATAATCAGATTTATCAGTTGTTAACCTCTGAGACATCTCATCGATATCTTCTCTCAAGCTGTTAACCAACTGTTTCTGACAATCTATGGCTGCTTTCTCTTTCAAACATTCCCCAAACCACTTCAGCTGAGCAGCTTTCTCTTGTTCTAACTCGTTAACTCTGGAGAGATACAGCTCTTCCATCTCAACTCCTCTGGATCTCTCTACCTGAAGCTTCTCATCCCAAAGTTGCCTTATCTCTCCCTTTTCAAGCAACTCTGATCTGATTTCTTCCATCTCAGCTTTCTGTGAGAAGGACTCTGCTTCTAACCTTGATAGCTCTTCTGCAATAGCTTTGGCCATTTTACCGCTTGTTAATGCGACAGCCGCTTGTGCTTTTGTAACAGGTCTACTAGGCTGAAACCGCTTGATCCTACCTGTAATATTAAGTCTACATCATATCCCATATCAACCGGAAGTTAAAGAATGTAAGAATCAGAGAGATAGAATACCGAAAACGTTTCTGATTGTGCTCTTCTCTCCTGTCAAGAAGTCCAAGTAGAATCCGAGGGCCATGTCGGGGTTGAGATCCTTTGTATCTATATAATCTACCTTTGTCCTTGATATCTGGACTGCATACAAGTAAAGTCTTTAAAGTATCTGACAAAGTAATAACCGTTAAGGCTTAAAATGTTAAAACTAATCACACCTCTTCCATAGTTTCTGGATGGAAATCACACTCCAACTCAGCTTTCCAGTTAATCAAGTCGAGTCTGGAAACAAAACTGCAGCCACCAGAAACATGTTCAAACAAATAGAAAATCAGTTATAAGATGAAACAAATACAGGAGACGATTGTGTACTTTTCAGGATGAAAACTAATGTCATTCCCGGATAGCTTGCTGGAAATTATGCCTGACTCTGCCAAAGCTGAAAAGAACATCAAACACACAGAAAAGTGAATTCAATAGAAGAAAACTAAGAACCTGGTGAATAGACTACTAGAAATATCAATCTTGATTAATACCTTGTATGTACTCGAAGTCAGGGTCTGTAGTACTCACATCATCAAATGCAGGAACTGAAGAACCGGCTAAAGCTACTGCTGGTACAACCCTGTGCTTTGGATTTCTAAACGCCAAGAACATTTTATTTAATCAGTCCTTCATAACAAACATAGAGAGTTTTTATTTACTCCAAGAAGTATCATCATATTACCTCTCTAGTAACGTATTTAAACGAACTAGCCATCTAGCATACTCTCGTCTGGTACACAACTCGTCTGCCATTACATCATCTTCAATTATCTGAAATGTTCATGATCAGAGCTGGGACATTAACTTCAAGTTGGTTTTATAGTCTTATCAAGGATAGTACAAGTTTTCTGGAAACAAAACCTTTAGTTTCTTTAAAACAGATATTGCTTCTTGTTGAGCAGCATCTACTGAAACCGGAGTAATGATACGGTGAGCTTTCACAGTTGATGCTAAAGCCAAAGATAAGACTTGTTAGAGCAAATTGCAAAGAACCTTTCAAAACAAAATATTGACTAGAAAACAAGAACGTACAAGTTTCAGCATTATCTGAAACATTGTCAACGCCTTCAGTGTCTGCCTCAGAAGCACAAGTCTTATCATCAACACTCTCTTCATTCTCGTTCTGATCCAAATCCACACTTGAACTATGCAATGGATTGCTAAAGCATAACCTAAACCCTGTCCAAGGAAACACTAAATCTCAGACCAAACCATACTCTATGGAAACAAAGTGAGTATAGAGGAACAAAAGGTTGTACCTTTTCTGGAGATTGAGAAGTAAGCAAGAGTCGCTAACAGAAGAGCGAGTGATGATCCAACACCGGTGATTACAATGTTCCTCCACTCTAAAACCCCCAAACAGATCGAAATCAATTTCAATTTCAATTTCCTAGTTAAATTGAATTAAAAATCCAATTACGAGAAAGATACTAACTTTTTGTAGTTTTCGAGTGAGGAAGAGGAGGGTCGTCTTCAATTAGAGACCAGCCACCGTATTTGTCTTTGGAAGCTTGAGAGACCCATGAGCCACCGGAGAGAGAAGCGACGACGCGGAATCTCCGCTGGGGAACGAGTAATGAGAGGTTGAAACGGTGTCGTACGAGTAAAGGAGCGAACTTTGGGAAGATGAAGTGTGAATTAGGTGGATTTCTAATCGAAAGAGAGCACATTTCTCTTCTTCAGTAAAACTCAGATTAGGGTTCTGTTTTTCTGGGTGGGTGGATGGATGGTTCAGTGTGGAAGATGCAGCTCGAGAAGATGCTGCTGTGATTGATAGTACAGCAACTAAAACTTCTGAATCGCTCCGAGGGTTTTGGTTTTGCGTTTATTCCAGGTTTAATTTAAACCGTCTCGGTTTTATAATTCCTAAATAGATAAAATGCTGGGCTATTATTCAATTCATTGGGCTTTAACAAAAATAGCCCATTAATATACAGCCCATTTATAATAATCCCCCCTGGTCGTATGGATTAGTCTTATCCTCTTCTTCCTCAGTCTCTCTCTCTCCCAAAAACCCAATCACTCGCCGCCGATACATTTCTCCGGCGTTACACCGGAGTTAATTTAGCAACTCCAAAGTCAAATTCGGATTAATCATTCTCCTCGCGATGCTATCGACATTACAACCGCCGCGCTCTCTCACTCTCCTCCCTTTCCGACGACTCCACAACTCCAAAACAATCGCATCCCTAGCCTCCTCTTCCTCCTCTCCCACCCTCGACGCAGCATCTCCCGCCTCTCCTCCGCAATCCCAGATCCTCTCCACCCGCCGCTCTCTCCTCTCCGGCGAAACCACAGCCTCCGAGATCGCGAAATCTTACCTCTCCCGCATCCGTCTCACAGACCCTCACCTCAAATGCTTCCTCCACGTGTCCGAGAACGTGCTCAAAGAAGCTCAGGACCTCGACGAGAGAATCTCCAGAGGGGAGGAGGTGGGTCCTCTCGCCGGAGTTGTGATCGGCGTGAAGGATAACATATGCACGGAAGGTATGCCTTCCACCGCCGCGTCTCGCATCTTGGAGCATTACCGTCCTCCGTTCGACGCCACGGCGGTGAAGAGGATCAAGGAGATGGGAGGGATCGTTGTTGGGAAGACGAATATGGATGAGTTCGGTATGGGAAGCACGACAGAAGCTTCTGCCTTTCAGGTTAGGTTTCTGAAGATGAAGAAAGGTTTAGTCTTTCTTTGTGTTATTGAGGAAAGGTTAAGTCTTTGTTGATGGGTTTAGGGTTTTAATCTTTTGGTTATTAAAGGTTACTGCGAATCCGTGGGACGTGACACGTGTACCGGGAGGTTCGTCAGGAGGATCGGCGGCAGCCGTTGCGGCGAGACAGTGTATGGTGTCTCTTGGGAGTGATACTGGTGGGAGTGTGAGGCAGCCTGCTTCGTTCTGTGGTGTTGTTGGTGTTAAGCCGACTTATGGGCGTGTGTCTAGGTTTGGACTTATGGCTTATGCGTCTTCGTTGGATGTGATTGGTTGCTTTGGGTCTACGGTTGCTGATGCTGGGATGCTTCTTCATGCTGTTTCCGGGTATGATAGGTTTGACTCCACCAGTAGCAAACAAGTAAGGACGGTTTTGTGTTTTGGTTTATTGTAATGAGAGAATGTTTTCTGTTGACTCAAAAGGGTATCTTTGCGTTGATCAGGATGTGCCTGAGTTTGAATCACAGTTTCTCTCTGTGGATTCGTTTGAGTCTAAACCGTTAAAGGGAGTGAGAGTTGGTCTCATTCGCGAGACGCTTGAAGAAGGTGTTGATTCTGGAGTGAGATCTGCAACTCAGGAAGCTGCTTCTCATTTAGAAGCATTGGGCTGTGTTGTGACAGAGGTTTTTTTCTCTGACTTTCTGTTGTTTTTTTTTTGTGTACAAATACAACGAGATTTTCTCATATTCGCAGGTCTCTCTTCCTTCGTTCTCTCTTGGACTACCAGCTTACTATGTGATTGCCTCTTCTGAATCATCTTCCAACTTATCACGTTATGATGGCGTCAGGTAAACACCCTGATATGACTTGATTTCACAATGTGTATGATCTATACATAGTAAAGATTGATATTTTTGTTGGAAATGAAGATATGGGAATCAAGTTATGGCTGACGAGCTTAATAAGCTGTATGAATGCTCTCGTGGTCAAGGATTTGGCGGGGAGGTGCGGTTTCATTAACGAATATTTTCAATTTTACTTCTTCATTTTGCTATAATCAAATACATTTTGTGTGTGTTTGTAGGTGAAAATGAGGATTTTAATGGGAACATATGCACTCTCTGCTGGTTACTACGATGCGTACTACAAGCGAGCTCAACAAGTAGGTAACCTTACATCTTCAGATGAACTGGTTTGGATCAATTTCTAATTTGCTTTCTTTGGTATCAAAATAGGTTAGAACACTAATTCGAAAAGACTTCAAAGCGGCGTTAGACCAGAATGATATCCTTATCTCACCAGCAGCTCCATCTGTTGCATATAAGATTGGTGAGAAGAAAGATGATCCATTGGCAATGTATGCCGGAGACATTATGACGGTATGAAATGTGTTTTGTTTCTCTTTCAATGGTACAAAACATTGTTTGTAAATGACATGAGATTGTTTGTTGCAGGTCAATGTGAATCTTGCAGGACTTCCTGCGATTGTATTGCCGTGTGGATTAGTGGAAGGAGGTCCCTCGGGTCTACCGGTTGGTCTTCAAATGATTGGTGCAGCTTTTGATGAGGTATGTTGCATAAACTCTTTGCTTACTCTCAAGATTACCTTAAGAACAAGTTTTTTAAAACTTGGATTTTGCTTAAAATGATGATTGATTGAGTTTTTGTGTTACTGGTTTTTTAGGAGAAATTGCTGAAAGTTGGTCACATATTTGAGCAAACTCTCAAAGGTTCAGGCTTTGTTCCTCCAACGTTACCAAGTGTAGCCTAAACGTGAAAGCGTGAAGGCTCTTTTTACCTTCATGCTTTATTTAGGTAAAGCAAAGTGATTTGTAATTTAATTTCTATTGTATTATTTAATACAAATGTAGATGCTCATTATTATGTTTTTACGTTTTATGTTATTGCAATACAACACGGGTTGTTCACTAGGTAGAGCCAAAATCAATATGGGATATTATATATTGTTCATCTCTAATGCAGAGACTAGGGCTTCTGTTGTTCAACAAAAAAAAGATTAGGGCTTCTTTTATTGATATTCCTTGTCAAAGAAGGCGTATGTAATTCAACACACACACCCAAGGAATCTTCTGCACATATATTTTCGAGTATGTTTCAGTTTGTTTATAGCTAGATCCAGTTGTGTTTTTTTCTGATTGTATTTATATTTGATTGATTATACAACAAAGTTTTTTTTTTTTTGATTGATTATATCAATGGATGATGGTGGAAACAAGTTTCTTTAAAGAAAAAGAAGGCAAATAACGTCTTCATTTTAGTTTCCTTAACTATTTTTTTTTTTTGATCGAACCTTACTTGACTATTAAAATTAGATTTATTTGTTTTGTTTTAAAAACACCGATGTGTACAATGTCGACTGTCCAGTACACTGGATCTAGACCAGACGAAGAGAAAAGTCAGCAAATATTTTATTTTTCAACTTCAGACAAAGACATGAAGAGAAGGATCCAAGGGTCCTGCGAGGTTCGGCGAGATAATTGTTTTATGTTTATACAATGGTCCCATTTGTCTTTACGTGTTTGGTAACACTTCTGTTAGTAAAGTATCTGTTTAATTTTTGTTTTGTCAAAAGATTTCAATTATTTAACTGTTTTGACTATCATGGTTCATCGTGCAACACTGCAACTGGCTTTGTCTATTGAGTACGTTTTATCTGGATTTAGAGCTATAATAGACTGTAATATCGAATTGATCAACATCTCTTTTCTGTGTTAATATGACTCGAAATATGTATGTACTCTTAAGTGACCACACCATATTCGAAATGTGAGAGTGAGACAGAATGTTAATAGAATTTTTTTCATATTTCTATTGGTATAAGGTTAGAGGATTTATATAAAGGCGACTTTATGTGCTTATATATGAGCTTCTTGCGCGTAGGGGTGGGCAAAATATCCGTAAATTTTGATTCGATTCGTTATTCGCTTCGATCCGATCCGAAAAATCCGGATATCCGTAACTTTACAAATCGAAGCAAATACTAAAATTCAATATCCGTCAAAAACGAATCAAATCACAAATACTAAAATTTTGGAGAGCGGATATCCGATCCGATCCGGCAATATATAAGTACATGTATATATTGATTATATTTAAAGTTCTATATGTATAAAATTATACAATTATTATTCTCACATATGATTTGACAAGTTTTATTCACATTATTACTTATATAAAAGTAGTACATAAAAAGAAAAAACACATTTTATGATAATTATAGTTTTTTTCTTAAGTTTTGTGTTATTATAATTGTTAACTAAGTTTAAAATTTTTACGAAATATGTAGATTTACTAATTCTTTTATTTTTTATCTTATATATCATGTAAATGCATATTATACAAAATAAATCTGCATCGAAATTTTAAGATTATTTGTATTAATCAAAATATATGAGATATCCGTAAGTATTCGCAAATATCCGCAAATATCTATTTATTTTCCGGATATCCGTTTTTCCGAATATCCATATTTCTCCGAAGCAAAGCAAATACCAAAATTAGATATCCGTAACATACGAAGCAAATCACAAATACCTTAAAAAACCCGGATATCCGATCCGTGCCCAGACCTACTTGCGCGTACCACCACCAACCTTAATACATTTTCATCATATGATTATTCTTTCATATCTCAACAAAAGTCAATATTGACAAAGTCACCAACTATATCATAAACTAATTAGAAGAAAAGAGGGAAGATTACCGCCCCATTGTTAAATTACACAAAGTTGCATAATACAAAAAGACAACAACTGAACATTAAAAAAATAATCAATTTAATCAAAAAAACAAAACATAAAAGTGAATCAAGAAGCAGTTAATCCAAGAAAATCAGCGGCGGACTTAGCCATGATATGCGCAAACTCATTAAAACTAATAACGCCGTCACCGTTAGAATCAGCCTCCCTCATCATCTCCGTCAACTCACGGTACGTCAACGGATGTCCCATTTTAGCCATCGACCCAGCGAGCTCCGCCGCTGTTATCTGACCGTTACCGTCACGGTCGAAAGAACGGAAAACCTCCATGAGCTGCTCCTGGTTGATGAGCACCTCCTCGTTGATATCCGGGAGGATCGCGACGACGAGCTCGTCGAACTCGACGGAGCCGTTACCGTTACGGTCGATTTGGTTGAGGAGGAGAGAGATCTGATCGCCGCGAGGTTTGATGCCGAGGGAACGGAGGAGGGCGGCGAGCTCAAGCTGCGTGAGGCTCCCGTCTCCGTCCATGTCGAAGCGTGTGAAGATGTCTTTGAGCTGTTTGACCTGATCGGTTGGTTTCGCGGACGCCACTGACGGAGGAAGAAGGAAGAGAATTATTATTCTGGGAAATGGATTTGAATGGTGAATAGTTCTTAAAGACGATGAAGCGCGTTGATGGAGACGCAGTTGTAATAATAATAACTAGATTTCGACCCGCACAACCGTGCGGGTGGTTATTTTTATTTTTATACATGTAA
>OVBX01008003.1:0-10335 GCA_900406325.1 Erucastrum elatum
CCCGTGATCCATCATCCATGACATGGATTCCATGTTATGATCAACCTTATTATTGTTGTGTGATTTAGAGAGCAAATTTACTCTACCACTGTACTAATTATTTCACACTTTGTCTAAGCTTTGTAGGTCAACGTATGATCAAAATTTACTGGTGCGTTTGCGGTTTACCTGAGACTGAGATTAAACAAAGTCAAACTATACATAGTACTTACTACGCAATAGAGTCAACCAAATACTCCTGATAAAACCGAAACCAACAAAATACTACATGGCCAACATCAGTGCAGTTACTATTTCGTATGTATTGTTTAATAATTCTTTTTTTTTGTAAATACTTTACTACTGGCTACGAAATTCAGTTCGACTCCTATGTAGCCCCCACTTTGAATCCTCATTTGATATAATTTTGCTATAATTTTGGGCCAAGCATTTGTGGATGTCTTTATCACAAGTATCAAACTGAATTATTTTTTTCAATTTGTTAGCTGTTCACAACAACCATCAATGAAATCCAATACATCATTCCATATCATTCCGTTTAAAAATCGTGACATATCGATTGCCTTAGATATGTAACGGTTAATTAGCAATCTTGCCCATCCATGACACTTCACACTCTTCCTGTGCAACGAAAGTTGAGGATAATGCAGTGAAATTATAGATAGATTACTACGAAGTTACATTCGTATTCTATGATCTTTTGATATGATGAAATAGATTATACTATTGCGAAGTTACATCATAGAAAAGAAAAGACATTAGAAAGAAGTCAAGAAGAGATTTGGCAAAAAAAAAAAAGAAGTCAAGAAGAGGAGGTGAAGATGTTGTTGGGATACAAGAGATAGAAGAGAAGAAGCGACGGTAGGAAGTGGTGAGAAGAAGAGGATGAATTGGGAGGGGATGTCTCTGTTGCTACGAGGGGTGGAGGGGAAGAAAAGACAATGGTAGGAGGTGAGAGACCACAGATGGTAATATACGTGGAGGATGTTGGTTATTTGGGTTGTCATCCAAATAGTTTTGAATTATATACATAGATAACGATTTGAGTTACACGAAATATCTTTGTATGATAAAACAATTTAGGTCTTATTTTTATTATAGACTGAGATACAAGAATAACAAATAGAACTTTAATGTTTATACGTTTGATTATATCATTTTACAAAAAGATTTCATTTAACCCAAAAACATTTGGAATAGAGTCGAAATACTCTTTAAAGCAATCGACTTCGTTCACAATTCAATCATTATTTAAGTATATACTTCGCAACTATTTTGGGTTACAACCCAAATAACCAACAAAGGTACATCATACATTGAAGCTATAAATTATATTACTGTGAAGTTACATTTTTATTCTGTGGTTCTTTAATAAAATGAAATACAAAAAATCAGTATATAATGTTTCTTTTTTTTACTGTTCATTTTCTTCGATCGTTTAAGTAACTACACTACTTTTCTCAGATGGGAAAGTTAAGCATATATGAATCGCAATTCATAGCAGGCCAGCCCGAGTGATCTGTAAAGCTATTGAATACGTTACAGTTCAGCTATTTGAGCGCGGATTGACTTATTTGACATCTATAAATAATAAGTTGAGACACGGTTAAGAGAACCAGTTGGAGCCTTGGAGGAATATGGTGTATACGCCTCTTTTTGTTGCCCTCGTGTTTGTGTTTTTGTTTTCATTGTTGTTACTTGCATAACCTGGAACACATATGTTTTTTCAATCCAATAAATATATTTATTTTGATACATATTTTAAAAGAGAACTGACTTTTCCGAAATAGTACAGATAGTATGGTATATCACACCTCATCTCAATTGATAAAAAATGGTAAGTGAGAGATAGCACACCAAACTTCTTTTTTTTTTCAAAAAACATTTACTGAACATTAAAAATAGTAGAGTATGAATGGAATTGGTGGATCAAACACAAGTGTATATACACCAAATTATCTTCATTCACCAAAATTCTATAATTTGATTAAAAAGATGGAGGAGACACAGTCCAAATTTATTTTGTCTTGTATGAAAAAATGGATGATTCACTGCTAGTTCTATACACTTGTTAAATGGAGGGTTTCGTCCACTTTTGATTAGAAATTAGTTTTTTTTTAATATTATATAACAGATCAATTTTATTTGTGATGTGTAAATACCATCTAAAATATTTACTCTTTAAATCTTATTTAATTTAGATATAACATTTGATTTGTATAATTTACACCATATTTCTCTATATATGATATATTAATATGATATGTTATTCTTTTGTTTGAAAACTTTTATATTTAAAAATAGTGAGAATTAATAAAAAACATACATAAATATTTCTTATACATAGGGGTTTACTAAAAAAATTATAATTTAAATAATATTTCTTGTACCTCGTGGTTTACTAAAACATATTTTATAATTTATTTAAAATTCTAATGTTTAAAATTTTTAATATGTTCATAAAATTGTGTTTATAAATAACCATTTAATTTGTGAAATATTATATATTTTTTAATGTTTGTATTCAATTTGTGTAACTATAATGTACATAACTAAAAAATAAATAACAAATAAATTTTTAATTTAATATAATACATAATAATACTTATATTAATTATTATAATAAATATATATATAACTTTTATAGTTATTAAATTTATAAATTATTAATATACTTTTAATTATGAAAATAATTACGTATACAACATTATATATTTTTTATAAATTTGTACAGAAAATTGAACCGATGTTTATTCACTTTCACAATTTAAAAAAATATTTTAAACCGATAGATTCTCTTGGACCACATTTATACCGTTAGATCCGCTTGATCTAATCTTGTTATACTTGATATGTTTGATCCGCAATGCTTGCTCCGATTTAATACTTAACTCAAAACTCTAATCATTAAAATCTAATGTGAATATATATTTATTGTAAAATCTATACTATTAAAGCAAATGACTGTTTGTGAATCTGTCCATGAAATTTTAACGAATAAAACATTCTCAAGATAATTTTTAAAACATAGCTTCTCATTAACATTTTTAAGTTAATTACAAAATATAGCTTTTCATTTAGTAACAACAAAAATCGCAGGCCCAAGAAAAACATTGTTTATCTAGTTACATACTGAATGGGCTTTCAATATCTTTAATAACCAATCTTGATTTTGATAGAATGTTTTATAGAAACATAAATTCAAAATTAAAATCGACATATTAGTTGGTATTGAGCATATGCTCTTGAATTGGTACAAACAGAAACATATTCTTCTTAACAATAAATGTGAATGATAGTATATAAAAATAAAATTTTGTGATTTAAATAAGATTTTAAAAATACTAATCCTAACTTATTAGTAAGATCCGATAATAAAGAGATTATCCTCAACTTTCTCTCCAAGTTTCAACTATATATTCTGTTTAACCACACATATTTTTGGGGTGGGATCAAAACAAATCCATGAACATTCTTAACAATAAATGTGAATGATAATATATAGAAATAAAATTTTGTGATTTAAATAAGATTTTCCAAATAGTAATCCTAACTTATTAGTAAGATCCGATAATAAAGAGATGATCCCCAACTTTCTCTCCAAGTTTCAACTATAACCTAAGCACCTCTCTTTAAATCTGATCGGTATTATAAATACATATCAACCTATTCCTATTCAAACTCACACCTTCGAACAAACTAAAAACCAAGATAATGGCTAATAAAATGAAAATTCAAGCATCCATAGGTCTTGATGATAATGTGGCCGCCATCGAGGACTTGAAACCATGGAAAAACACATGGTTCGTTCATGTAAAAGTTCTACATGCTTGGAAACAAATCATTCAATCTATGGAGAACATGGAATTTGTCTTTGCTGATGATAGTGTAAGCATTTGTTACTGTGTTTATCAGCCGTTTATGTTTTATTTAACATTTTTTTCAAGTCTACAAATATTTCCATTTCATATTTGTCATGTTTAAGGGAAAAAAAATCATGCAACATGCAAAAAGACTTTGATTGAAAGTAAGACGGGACTTCTTACAGTTGGAGCATGGCGCTACATCCGGAATTTCCAGATTGCTCCTGCTGGTGGAGTTTATCGAACCACCAATCATACCTGGAAGATGAGTTTCAATCAAAATACGGCCGTTACTCGATCTAATCACGTTAATGAAGAGTTGTACTTGTTTTTGACCGATTTTCAATCCGTTTTGTCTGGAACACTCGATGATAATTTTCTAATTGGTAAACAAATACTCTTTTTTAGTGGTTTTAGTTGCTAGAAACCGTTATCCAATAACTTGATACTGACATATGCATTTTCATTTCTTACAAATGTGCTCGGTCAAGTTATGGATTGTGGTGATGTTGAAACCATGCAGTGTACTGGGGGAAAGCAACGAAAAAAGCTTAAGTTCACTCTAAGCGACCTCAAGTACGTCAGCTTCTAAGGATAAGAAACAAAATTATATGTATCAATGTAGATTATATTACTAACCATATTTCACAAATATTTATAGTGATACCCGTTTAACATGCTGCATATGGGGCAACTTAGGCAACAAACTCAATTCTTCAATTAATCAAGAAGATGGAATGGTTACTATGCTTCTCAGGTTTACTAAGCTTGAGAGATTTAGAGGTACATAATTTAATACATAATCATTTTACACAAACTAATCCTTTTCACATTTTTATTTACACTTAGTGTGTTTTTATACCTTATAAGAGAACTGCAAATCTCTAATGCATTTGATGCTTCTGTATTGATGCTCAATCCGTCAATACCTGAAGTTGAAGCATTTAAAGTTTTGTAAGTCCATAATACTATACTCGACTCTATTTATTCACACAGTAAACTAACATTTTCCTTTGTATTTTATACAGGATCAACGATGATGCAATGACTCTAACATCAATTCTGAGTAATGACGACTCTCAAGATGACAAAAACAAACAAGTTGAAATGGTGGATAAGCGTGGACAGCGTGATAAGTGGTTACTCTTTCCCACTAAAAGCATCTATGAAATAATAACATCAACTCAAGTAAGCATTTATTAGGGTCAAGATCTATGAAATAATAGATCATTTTGTCTTTGTTTAATAATTTGTTAAATCTATTACTTCCTCTGTTTTATAATAAGTGTCATTCTAGCTGTTTTTTCTTGTTCAATAAAGAGTGTCACTTTACAATTCCAATGCAAATTATACTTATTTTCAGCTGAAAATTAATTGCAAACTGCATTTATTTTATAAATAATTTTATTTATCTAAAATAATATTGGCCAAAGAAGTGTAATTAATAACAATTTGCATATATTTCAACAACTTTATTAGTATGTGTGAAAAGTGTCGGAGTGGCACTTATTTGAAAACGGAGGGAGTATAACTGTAGGTTGATAAATGCTTAGCGAGATGCAAGGTGTATGCCATTGACATGGATTGGTCATGGTATTATTTTGGTTGTAAATCTTGCAACAAAAGAGTGCTCAAAACTGGAACCACGGTTAAGAAATTGAATGGTAAAAAGATCATCACTCATAGTTGGTGGTATGAGACATGCAAAGGCATTGTCTTCAATGTTTCACCAAGGTTTGAGTTTAAATTTGTTTAACTACGCCTATAAGTTCAACAAATAATAATTTCATCTATTCATTTGAATATTGATACTTATTTTACTTTCCACAGATTTTGGTTGCACTTGATGGTCATTGATGATTAACATCGTGAGAGGTCCAACATGTGATGCCGATATTAGAACGTTTCATAACGTTCTTTATGAAACATACAAGGAAACATGTTTTGCTATGGGGCTATTAGAAGATGATCAAGAATACATTGATGACCTCTTGAGAGCAAGTTTTAGCGAGACGAGATATTATATGCGTCAGGCTTTTATGATTATGCTCTTGTCTAATACTTTGACAAAGCCAGAAGTCGTTTGGGAACAAACTTGAGAATTTCTTTCCAAACACATTGAGTATATGAGAAGAAGGCTATTACACAGACCAAGTACAATATCTTTTCTTTTGGATTTGTTTACAATCTGTGATTTTGACATGATTATTATATTTACACTAATCTTTTTTTATCCAAATCTTTGTTTGAGTGACGAAGAAAAAAACAATATACGCTTATAGAGATTGAGAAGCTTTTAAAGAGTAACGATTCTTTTTTGGAGAATTGGAAATATATGCCTCAGCTGATACCAGACGTTGTTAATAACAATGTATTGATTATGGACGAGCTCAGTTATGACCGGGAAGAGTTATAATCTGTCATTGAACATGACATACCAAGACTAATAGAGGAGCAAAAGAAAATTTTCGATAAGATTAATGATGATGTTTTCACACAACGAGGAGGTGTATTCTTTGTAACTGGATTTGGTGGTACATGGAAAAATTTCTTGTGGAGATGTCTTTCTGCTGCATTACGTGTCAGGGGTGAAATATGTATGAATGTTGCTTCGAGCGGGTTAGCCTCTCTTATAATTCCCATCAATCCAGATGTCTTTCTGCTGCATTACTGCACATTCTCTATTTGTAATTCCCATCAATCCAGATGAGTTCTCAACTTGCTCACTTATACGAGGAACTGATCAAGCGGATCTGGTGAAAGCAGCCTCACTTATAATTTGGGACGAAGTTACAATGATGCACAAGCATTGTTTCGAAGCATTGGATAGGAGTATGTTGGACATTGTCGAGATAGCGAAAATAGACCTTTTGGTGTGAAAGTTGTTGTTTTTGGTGGAGATTTTAGACAAGTATTGCATGTCATTAATGGAGCAGGAAGGTTTGAGATTGCTATGGCTGCTCTAAATCCATCTTATATATGGAAGCATGTAAAGGTTTTGCAGTTAACCAAGAATATGCGGCTTGAGTCAAATAATTTATTCTCTGAAGATGCAAAAGATTTCTTTTGCAAGAGTTCTCACAATGGATATTAGACATTGGAGATGGAAATATTGGTGACGGAAATGATGGGGAAGCAATTATTGATATTCTTGAAGAGTTTATGATTCTTGATATTGATGATCCAATAGAAGCTATAAGCAAAACACTCTATGGAGATTCCACTTTTTTACACGTGAAGAAACCTATTTTTTTCAAGAGAGAGCTATTTTATGTCCTACTAACGAGGATGTGAACATGATCAGTCAACACATGTTGGACAAGCTTGATGGTAAGTAAATAGTGTCTTAATTTTCACTAGATAGTATATTTATTATGTGTATGTTTTGTTCAGCAAACTAACGTTTTAGGTACTCAAATGCAGGAGAGGAAAAAAATTACTTAACCTCTGATTCAATTGACGCTTCTGATATGTTTTCAAAGAACAAACAGGCTCTCACTCCAGATTTTCTAAACATAATTAAAGCGTCAGGACTGCCAAATCATAGTCTGCGTCTAAAAGTTGGTTGTCCAGTCATGTTGCTAAGAAACATAGATCATGTTGGGAGATTGATGAACGGAACTAGGTTTCAGATTACACAACTGTATGACTATATGATAAAGGCAAGGGTTATTACAGGGGAAAAGGTTGGTCGAACCGTGTTGATTCCCAGGATTTCAATTACTCCTTCAGACAAAAAAATTGCCATTCAAAATGAGGATGAGACAACTTTCTATTGGTGTGGATTTCGCTATTACTATCAATAAAAGTCAAGGACAAACATTGTCTGAAATTGATATTTTTCTACCAAGACCGGTGTTTTCACACGAACAATTATATGTGGCTGTTTCCAGAGTGACTTTATGTTTTTTCTTTATTGCAGATTATTTGCTTTATTGCAAACGTTGGTTTTATATTTTACGTTTAGTAAACGTTTAAGAATCATAAGAGAGCTATAATATTCTCCTATCATATTTGCTTTTAAAATATATTTGTACATATTATTTGTAACACGAATTTAGAAAGCAATATAATTCTCCTATTATATAAAATAATACCAAATCAATCAATCAAACTCTGGTTTCAATCCTTACAACCGATAAACCTAAAAAATACAGTTTTTTTAAAAAAAAACCATTAAAACAGTTGATACATATTTTATGTTGAAATACATTTGTTACAAAAAAAAATTGACAAAAGAAACAAATCCGCGTTTTGAAACCTCGGATCAAAATCTAGTCAAAGTGCCCTTCTGTATGAATTAAATATATTCAACTAAATACCTTTTAATCCAAAAAAATATTTACTGTTAAACTTTTTTTTTTTACTTTTCAATGTATCTTACTGAAATACTGCAACAAACTGTTCTTTGTTTTCTTATCGTTACTATACAATATTCCTAATATATAGGAAGATAAATAACGATTATTGTTTTGGTATATGATCAGATTTTGAAAACTATGTTAATATTCGGAAAAAAAAATCAATCCTATGGATGATCGCTCTTAAAAAGATACTAATCCGTTTGAGAAATCAATCATAACAATTATGAAATTTTACTATGTAAGAAATTAATGCATCACACGTTTAGAATCTTGCACTTAAATATAAACATTTTATTTTTATTCGTATGACTATAATGGTTAATCCAGAATACATATCTGCAAAAAAACTACTATTACCATTTGGGATTAATAGACTAACTAATATTAATAGCTCTATTAATCCAGAAACAGATTATTAATTAACCCACATTTCAGGTTTGTGATTATACAAATATCATAGTTATTTTCACCCGGTTGAAATAATTGGGGTGGTGTTCGGGTACCCATTCATGGTTTGGTTCGAATCTATCCGGGTTCAAAGATTTCAGCCTTTCAGACATTTCTAAATTTTGGTTTGGGTTCGATCTGGATCTTTGCGGATTCAGATAAACCATTTAAATTATTTAAAATTTTAAAATTTATTATTTGCTTTAATTTTCTCAAAATCTATACAAATATTATTTTACATATAAATTTGAATAGCTTATGTAAAAATACGTAAAATTAACATATAACTTAGTTTGGTTTGAATATTTGAATTGAAAATCAAAAGATATTTTAAATCTTTTTGTGTTTAAAGTATACATTAGCTATTTTAGACATTTAATTTTGATTATTTATATATATATTTTCAAGCATTTTGAACAACTTACAAGTATCTTATATATTTTGATTTTTAAATATAAACTAAATCTAAAAATAATTAATATGTATAGGTATATAAACTTATCTCGGATATATTCGGGTCCTTAAAATACTTCGAATCGGATCGGGTTCTCTAAATACCAAAATTATGAACACGTTTGAATATTTGATCAATTCTAGTTCGGGTTCGATACTATTTTTTGGATTCGTTTTTGTTCGGTAAGGATTTTGCCCAGCCCTATGAAATATATTTGGAAAATGATTTGTCAAATTTTAATTACACTATTTGTAATAGTTTAAATACTTTCAATATTTCTCTACAATTCCATAAAAAAAATCTATACTATTAAAACATATAGCCTTTTTAGATCCTCTTGTGTTTTACAAATATTTAGATCCATGCCACTGTCATTTAATTATAATACTTTTATTTTTAATAATTTTAGTTGTTAGTTCTTATATCTACCTATATTTTAGGGAACTACTTATCTATCTATAATTTAAAAAAACTATTGATACTACAAATAATTAGTTGTTCTTTAATCACTCGCTTGCTATTTGTATAATCCAAAACCATTATTCAATCAAATAAAGTCCTATATACATAAGTTTTTTACTTTATGCATTACTTATAAATCTCAGCAAGATGAAAATATCTCTGTTCCACCATAGACTTGATTTTATGAGATCTCCAACCCATCTCTATTTCCATCTCTATATTTTTTTTTAAAATCTATTATAAAAGTAGAATTGCTGTAATGTATGCTTCTATAACTGAGGAAAATATGGAAATATGTTATTTCCACTTCTAAATATAGTGACAAAAAGTAGATTTCCTCTAAATTTTCTCCTAAAACAGATGAATTTTATTATAGAGACACGCATTGGAGCAACTACTTTTAAGTTCACCTTTTTAAAAAAATTTAATTAATAACTTCACATTTATAATAGAAATCTCTATTTTAGTAAAAAATTATAGAGGTATACATTGGAGATGTTCTTAGGTGTTTTCGATGCACACATGAACATAGAGGTATACACATTGTGTTTGTGTGCTTCCTTTCAGAATGTGTAACACATTTATTTTAATATTTTAAAAATATGAAATTTACTAATAATCAATGCATGTATATATATATATATATAAGTATATAGTATATTGCATAAAACTTTATCATTTTGTTCAAAAATAATATAATAGATTATATGTTATATATAGTAGTGATTATCTAAATATTGAAAAA
>OVBX01008004.1:0-10335 GCA_900406325.1 Erucastrum elatum
AATTTTACAAAGACTACAATTAAATTAATAAATTTCATAAGATCATATATATATATTTTTTCTAAAATATTACTAAGAAATTCTCTAGATTATAAAACTATTGTCAAATCATAACAATACTAGCAAAACCGGCGCGTAGCGCCGGCAAACCCCTAGTTGTACATATTATTACGTAACTATTAGATATTTATAAAGTATAAATCATTGAGACATCTTAGTTAGGATAGGTACCCATGCATAATATGTACATGCCTTTCAATTCAAAAACCATAAGGTGATCAAAACTAGAAGAAGATAATCTGCATCCAAAAATTAATTAAGAGACTTAATTTGTTTAGGACCACACATATACACAGTACTACAGCTAATCGATAACAATCATGCATATATATTTTTTTAGGTAAAATAATCATGCATATTAGGTAAAACATGTTTAGTAGTTGTATCAATTTAATATTCAGATTATGGTCTGGTTATTATACTATTAGAATTTCGAGACTGTAGCAAATGCACATGTAAATAGAAAGATGTTTAATCAACTTCTTGAGTTTCTTTTCAGATAAGCTCTATATCAATGTGTAGAAAAATGTTAAATATTCTCTCATACCTTCAGTTTATCGTTATTTAGATTAGCTATAAAGATATTAGACCACAATAGTCGTCCCATTACAATATAACAGCAAAAGCTTTGAGCTGCAACAATTCGAGATTGTTTAACATAAGAATATGTATAATATAATCAAGGCAAATCATATTCACGAGAAAAGCAACCAATTGATCAATGTGGACTTGTATTTTTTGAGTTATCCCCATAACAATTTTCCAAAATCAGAAAATACAAAAAAAATCACTAAATAAACCCAAATAAAGATTTTCAAGTCAAAGCCATAGGAAACTGCAATTAAAAGACACATCCACAATGGTATACAAAGCTGGCTTGCACAACAACAAGTCAACAACCTCAAGATAGAGCCATAGTTTCAATGCTGTATACTTTCCATGGAAAGTATTCTGATCTTCTGTCTCTTTCCATCTGATTTTATTATCCATATACTACCTTTATTATTTGTGATTCCTGTGTTCTTAGTCTTTTTGTGGAGTCTTTTCATAGTTCATGTCAAGTAAAACAAGTTTCAAAAATCATAAGCCATTTCTGGTATCCCATACCTCACCTGTCATCGTCCCAACTTACCTGTCACCTAGAGGAAATCAAGCAATTCAGATGCAATGATCTCTCATTCTCACCTACCATTCCATTTTAAATCTTTATTTTAAAACTAAAAACCAAGATTACTCTGCATATAATTTGTAAATCTGAAATATCCATGATTATAAAGTAAACAAGATGGATTACGCTTATAATATGATGTAAAAGGGAAGATGTAGTTCTGAATATAATAACATTCTGATTCCTCCTTATCGTAAAATGTACAGAGACAAGAGACAAGTACAACTAGCTGTACTTGGACTTAAGAGTCCTTGAAAATATTATTGACACAAATGTGAACAGGTTTGGGAGACTAAATGCAACAACAAGGTACTACGGAAACTCATATCTGATAATTATTTGGTTCAATTAATGAGCCACTATTGAGGCCACATGGGCATTGTGATAAGTTTGGAGACAAAGTTTGCATGATATGGCTGAACTAGGCAGAATATTAGCTGGATATAACAATCCTTCTACACATTAATCTCTCAACGATTCAACATTTTCCAAAAGAACATGTTCCATGCATGGATCTGGTAGGCACTAGAAACATGCATGATGACTCTCTTCTAAGACAAAGACTGGATCTGCTCAATGTTTTGCCGTTAGAGGAACACCTAGCAAATTTGTCAGTAGTAAAATCATGTGTTTCAGTTAAGTCGGATTCAAGTTCAGTGGGATTGGGGCCTGTCTCAGGAGCGAAATTAATTCGGGTCTACCTCATTTTTTCATATGTTACAATGATTTAAAGAAGATAGAACAGGGCACGAGAATATAAGATAAACTTACAGTTTCAACTGTTCCACGATTCGTAAGATATATTCAAGCATTAGATGACAATCAATTTATAAGTCCTCAAAAGAAAAAGCGAGTTGCAAGGAGCACTTTTTCTTTTTGCATTTGTCTACATGTTCCACTGTCTTAACTTCATCCGATTTTGTCTGAGATGTATATGAGTAGAATCTACGAGCTTGATATCAGCATACTATACCAAATCTCGATCATTCGAATGTTTTAAAGGGACGTAGAAACAGGGAGAGATCAAAAAGTGAAACATGAAGCTCACAGTCTCCATTGTTGTTGTTAAACGTCCCAAACGGTCGAGTAACTCAAGGCCAACAAGCCAACTCTCAGGAGTCACTTACAAATACAAACACTAACATTCAATGATCCATACAAATCTTACATGAAGGTAATTGTTTATAACTATAGTATTGTGGGCTGAATACTTCATTAGATAACGGACTTACAATATTTATACTAATACGTAGTTAACCTAGCCATTACATATTTACACATATAGCCTTATTGGGCATATACTCTACACACCCCCTCAAGATGGAGGGAGTTTACTCACACCAATCTTGTCCATAAGTTCCTTGAACCTTGCTCGTGGTAATGGCTTCGTAAGGGCATCGGCAAGTTGGTCTCGAGTCGAGACATGTGAGACACGGAGTGCACCAGATTGGACGTTATCACGAACAAAATGNAAATCAAGTGCGAGGTGTTTCATTCGAGAATGAAAAACAAGGTTCGCGCTTAGATACGTTGCTCCCACATTGCCACAATATATTGTCGGAGTGGTTCCAAGTGTGACTCTGAGTTCAGTAAGGAGAGAACAAACCCAACGTAGCTCAGCTGCAGTGTCACGACGGAGCGATATTCCGCTTCAGTGGATGAACGTGCGACTCCATTCTGTTTGCGCGAGGACCAAGCTATAGGAGTTGACCCCATATAAACGATGTAGGCATTTGTAGAAACATAGTCGTCAGTGTCCCCAGCCCAGTCAGCGTCAGAATAGGCATGCAAAGTGTGAGGAGAGTGTTTGCGTATGTAGACACCATGAGACAGCGTACCAGCTAGATATCGAAGAATACGTTTTGCTGCCTTCCAATGTTCATCTGTAGGCCGATGCATAAACTGAGAGAGGCGATTAACACTGTATGCTATGTCCGGTCTAGTAAATGCCAAGTACTGGAGACTGCCAATCACTATTCAATACTCTTTCGGGTTGTCTAACGCATGACCAGAAGTAAGTGTGAGCTTCGGGAATGTTGCAAGAGGGTAGAGACATGTTGCGCTTCTTGCATATTGACCTTGGCGAGAAGATCAATTATGTACTTCCGTTGCATCAAGTGAACCCATGTGGTGTCCGTGTAACCTCGATACCTAGAAAGTAGCTTAAGTCAGTGGGTTTCTTCAAAGAAACTGCTGGGAGAGAACATGAAGGCACGCAGAGACAAGCTGAGAGCTACTTCCGGTAACAATGATGTCATATACGTAGACGAGAATGTAGATGATGTTGGTGCCATCGAAGTAGATGAAAACAGAAGTGGCAGAGAAAGGTCTTAAGCTCCTGGTACCAAGCCCTGGGGGCTTGTTTGAGACCATAGAGTGCTTTCCGTAGACGGCACATGTCAACTGCTCTATCCATTTCCTTCTCCTCTTCTCATTTGGCATAGCCTCAGACTTTTTGCTTTGTCTTTGAAGATGATGGTTCCTCATCTCAAAGCGGAAGGTGTTCATCCCTAGTGTGTTCACCGCCGCTGACATTGGCTTTCGGATAACATAAAAGGACTTGATAACTTCTGAGACTTTGTTTACACCACCGAGGTATTCCAATGGCTGGAGAAGGCGACATAGGATTAGAATCTCAGATAGTAAAACCATCATTCCAGACGCGATTGCTGGATGACGCATGTTGAATGCATCTCCCAGCACAATCACACCTTTCTTATTGCTCAAAGTAGCTGACATGCGCTTTAGTGGCATCACTTTTATTTGTGCCCCCTCATCAATCCCTTTCAAAAATATTTTGCGGAGATTTTGAGGTACCTGAGGAGCCATACTGTTTCTCAAAAAGTTGATCATTTCACCATTCGCAATAGAAGGAATTTTTCCAGGTAAAATCTCCACACTACAACGAACGTCAGTGCTGCTTATCTGATACATCATGGTGAAGGATGGTTTAGCCATTACCAAGTGTAAGTATACGGGTTCTTCGAGCTGACAATTCTTTGATATGTAAACGACTTGGTACGACATAACCTCCGCATCGTTATCGTTGACTGACCGACGAAGGTTGGAGAAGCAACAGTCGCATACCACAGTGAGAGGTGCAAAGACCGTTAATGTTTCTTCGCCTGAACTGTTCTTGTATGTCACTCTTTTGATCACTCCATCTTCTTCAACCAAAGATTTTATAGTATTGTGGGCTGAATACTTCATTAGATAACGTACTTACAATATTTATACTAATACGTAGTTAACCTAGCCATTACATGTTTACACATATAGCCTTATTAGGCATATACTCTACAATAAGTGCAATAAATAAGTCACATTTAATCAAAAGAAGAATCAAAGCGATAATCACATACACTTAATTCTAATCAGTACATGTTTGGTTGAATAATTGGAATCAGTGTATATTTGTCCCTTTGTATCTATAGAAATGAATATTTTCTTTAACTCTGTTAATATGGGAGATAAAAGTCTTACTTTGCTTTGAACTCGTTTGTTATTTTACCACCGGATAACTTCGCAATACAAAGTAAGAAATCACATGGATACAAGTTATGACTTGGAATGAAAGACAATTCCGTCAACCTTAAGAAAATTTAATTAATCAGTTTAGCTATGTACTAAATTTTGAAAAATATACTTCAGAATCACAATGTATAAAAGTTAACAGCTAACCCTAAAATCTCAAACATGGAATGTAAAAAATTTAAAGTCTCCGCCTCGATGACAACACGTACGAAACAACAGACTCCCAATGCTGCAGATAACAAGAGACTTTAGACAAAATTAAAGAATCTTGCGTTGATAAAAGCATCATTTTCGAAACCCAAACAATATAACTCGCAATATTGTAAAGCCCACTGTATAAAGCAAAGCATTAACTTTACTTTTCTTGCAATCCAAGCAAATATCGTAAAGCCAACCATACCTTCCTTCCCCAAAACGATGAGTCCTCTATAAATCTAGCGAGTCTATAACCAAAGACTTATATTCCTAAAATCAACAAACAAACCCCTATGGAAAATCTCATGACCACTTTTCATCCTACACATTGCCTTGAGTCTGGTATAGAGCCCAACTATCATCATGGAAAGAATTATTGCATTATTTGTAGAAAATACATCACATTGCCTTCGCCTAATTTTTGGTATTGTCGTTCATGTGATTTATATTTTCACAAAGAATGTTCAACCAGTTTGATGGAGAACAATCTGACAATAGATCATCCAAAGACACATGAACATACACTCACCCTCATTCGCAGAAGGAACACTTTCAACTGCAATGCTTGCGGAATGATCGATGAGATCAAGATGAATATGTACACATGTGTGCCCTGCAACTTCTTTATCCACAGAAACTGTATCTATTTACCAAAGGTTATAAAGCTAACTCGTCACTCGCACCGCTTGTTTCGTACTTTTCAAGCTCCTGATTGTAACAAGAAATGTCGAATATGTAATGGCCGGTTTGGTTGCGGAAGTGGAGGATACATTTGTTTTGACAAGACGTGTGATTAAAACTTCACGCAACTTGTGCCACGCGTAAAGCGATGTGGGATGGCAAAGATGTGGAGGGAGAACCTGAAGAAATTATTAGTAACTCCGAAGATGCTAAGTATTCGTCGTTGGAGGAGGTAGATGGCGAAAAAATCCGCCATTTTAGTCACCAACATGATTTATTGAGGCTCTGCGTCAATAATGGTGAAGAAGAAGGAGACAAACGAGTATGTCAAGCATGCATCCTTCCCGTTGACTTTGATAGTTTCTTGGGATGCAAGGAATGTGATTTTGCACTCCATGACACTTGTGCAAGTCTTCCTCGGAAGCTGGAACACCCTTTTCACCGCCATCCGCTAACCCTAGAGGTGGACACTATCGAAGAAGGGTTCTTCAGCTGTTCTAAATGTGGACGAGAATCATGTGGTTTCATGTATCGGTGCTGCCAAGAGGAATGTGACTTTAAAATGGATGCAAATTGTGCTTCACTTACTGATCCATTCTACAACAAAGCCCACAAACACCCTCTCACTCTATTAGACAGTGGAGCAGATTGTCATGACTGCAATTTATATCTGAATTCAAAACAAGCAACTCTTCCGGTGTTGGTACAATGCAACTTTGACATTCATCCACTTACCATATGTTTTGCTAAATCAATTGATCGCAGATGGTTACCGTTTCGTTGTGAAATCTGTGAAATAAAAATACTACCTGGTTATCCGGATTACCAAGATCTCTATGCCTGCATCGACTGCAACACCAGTCTACACGTTGAGTGTGCAATAGGAAAATACCCGTTTCTGAAACCTGGCAATGCGATCAAACTGAATGGTTTTGAGATTAAGATTGCATCCAACAGTCTTTCACGGCCTATATGTCATGCATGTCACTCTATCTGCCAAGATAAACTAGTTTTCAAGAATAAGAACAGTGCCATCTCTTTCTGTTCTATCAACTGTATAACCTCTTCATAGAAAACCTTCGTGCAATCTTACAGGTGTACGTAGAGTGCTTGCGTAAATAAGTATTTTCTTCTACTTTTCTAGTTCTAAGTCTGTATGAAAAATAAGATCTTGCTTTGCTTTCAGGTTAGTTGTAAGTTTAAGCTACCAGCATGAATAGAAGAAGTTTGTAAGATAATTTAACTGCAATACAAAAAGTGAAGTTGAATCAAAAGAAGATCACTCACACTTAATTCTAACCAGTAAACATATTTTTCCCTTTGTATTAATAAAATGAAGACTTTTTCTTGGGTTCACCTAGAGTTCACCAACCAATGAAAGTTGTCATTTTAGATCTAGTATCTATTCTATTAAAAGGGAAGTCATGACTTCACATTCATGTGTAATTTTTTTTTTTAAAATGGACTAGGGGAAATTTCACTTATACCACTTTGGTGATACCACTTTTTATGTTTACCATTAACAAATGGACATTTTCAAAAATATCCTAAATTTTTGATATAATAACACTAAACTAATTTTTCAAAATATTTCTAAAACATATATAAACCCAAACCAAACCCCTTAATACTAAACCCTAAACACTAATCACTAAAGAATAAACCCAAATGTTTATATATTTTTGATTGAGAGTATTTTTGAAAAGTGGTACTTAATTAATGACTCAGCCTAAATAATGGAATATGACAAATAAGCTTTCAAAAATAATAAAATATGACAAATAAGTAAAATATCCTAAAATCATGGAAAATATGATAAGTAAGCAAAACCAAAATTATCAAATAAAATTATTCAAAAATTAAAAAATAAATAAAATTATCAATTAAAGTTATTAAAAACATGAAAAATATATAAATAACCTAGATTATGGAGAATATGACAAATAATAGTTACTAAAATTACTAAAAACGTAATAAATAAGTAAATAACCTACAACAATGGAAAACATGATAAATAAGCAAAAATTACCTAAAATCATCGAGAGTATGACAAGTAAACAAATTCACTTCTCAAATAATAGTATAGATATAATTTGACAAGTTATTTTGTTTCTTTAATTAAAAAACTAGATTTGGATCCGCACAACCGTGTGGGTTTAAATTTTCATTTTTTCATAGATTTTGATCTTATTTATTGGCGAGTATTTTTTTTTACCTTTTTATAATTAGATATTCGTCTTGTATTAAAATTACTATATGTTTTTAACATTTACCCATATTAATAATTATTCTAAATGATATTTCTGAACATAATAATTTTATCTTTTATACTTAAATTTTTTTCTCAACCGTCAATTGTATCATCCACATTTCGTATTATATATTTATCATATTAGATTTACATTGGGCTATTTTATGATTGTTAGATAAGTTTTATGCTTATTTTAAATCACAAAAAGAAAATTAAAAAGACTTATTTATGTCCTATTTGGTTTGGTTTGGTTTTATTTTATATGATTGAATTGGTTTGGATTTATGGATTCAGTTTATTTACTCATTTAAAAAAAATCAATTTCGTTAATTAATGTCAAAACCCCGTCCTTGTTAATTAGTCAATTCACATTTAACATGATAAAATAAAAAAATGCACATATTAATTATTTTTTAATCTTTATTAATTAGTTATTTTGAAATTAATTACTATAATATTGGTTTAGATATGTTTTATGGTTGTTTTTAAATGAAAAAAAAGACAATAAATTTTGAAAGCTAATAATGTAATTTTTTTAAAAAATAAGTAAGTTTTTCTTGTGTTTTTGTTTTAATAGGATAGATATGAAACTGTTCACCTCAGATATGGAAATCAAATTTTAAGTTTGTTACCAATTTTACCCAATTTTTATAATAAATATGAGAATATATTTAAATGTATTTTTTTGCTCAAATATTTGGAAAAGTAATTTAGTAAATAATGATAATATAGAAGGATATTCTTAGAATGTTTAAAAATAACTGTTTTGATATTTGGTAAGATTCCATAATCTCAATTCAGATAATTTTAATACATTAAACTAAATTTGGTAAAATAACGCCAACAAACAATATTGCTTTTTGGAACTCATTTCTGAAACACTCATCGAAGCCATATTTTTATATTCATAGAGGTTTGTACTTGAACAATAAACAATATGCATCAAGAGTAATTGATATCCCGTAACTAATAGAAGAAGTGGATAGTGGATTTCATGGGTAAAAATCTTATATGCCTAGTATTTGTAAAATCAAAAACATCAAACGCAACAGATTGGTATATGAATGAGTCTATGACGTAGAAGATTCCACTATGTCTCTTACATGGTTATGTTCCTCGAGATGATATAAAAGAGACCTATCTTATTTCATTAGGATGGTAATATACAACCTTGGTGAATTGATATTTCTTTTGGGAGAACTGATATTTTAAAGCATTGTGAATGTAGTATTTAAAAATGATTATGTTTAAAAAAATATAGACACATTGAATAAATTTTGTAAGGAAAGGTCCAAACAAAAAGGGTCAAGATCTAGCATAGTAGCCGGTACGTATACGTTAATGTTTTAGTCTAAGTATTTACAATATGATGTATTTGTTTGATAATGATTTACAGTAATTAAGGAAGCAAATATTGGTTTGTAACCAAACGGTAATTGTAGGCGTATATAGGATAGTTAGGGAATGATAAAATACGGTTTATTAATTATTACGGTAATAGTAGGCGTATATAGGATAGCTAGGGAATGATAAAATAACGTTTATTATTAGTAATGGATAAATGATAACTGATTTCTAGTGTTAGTCCATTGGGGAATTGTCACTAATACCACTTTTAAGATACCATTTTTCAAAAATACACTAATCAACTATACCACCAGATTTTTAATGATCAAATACTATTGTACCCTTAGATAAACTAAACCTAAATTGCTCTTCTTCTTCCCCACGAGTTTCTTGCCGGAGGTTTCGATCCTATCTGTCACTGTGAGATCGGTGATTGTGAGATCGCCCCTCTTATTTCTAGGTAACGATGAGTGAGGGATTTGGAAGCGAAGCTCTCTTCGCCACTGATGCTTTTGGTCTATGGTACGTCTTCTTCACACCTTTCTTCGTCTTCAAATGTGTAAAAGCAATGCTGAATCCAATTAACCTAATCGAATAATTGAACTCAATGATTCTACGAAGAAGCAACTCGGAGAGACCAAGAGCGCCGCTCTTAACGAAGACAATTACTTCTTTCTCGGCATCGATCTCAACGAAATCCCTACCGGCATCGTTACTCCCGGCGGCGCAGTCCAGGACGATGACGACGGAGAGTATGAACCCGTTGATGTTGTTAGGTCAATCAGTTTTTGAGCTCTATAACGAGCAGGTGCTCCCTTTTTTCCGTTTCATCTATTAGCAAAACATGATAACGTAATGGGAACTGAAGATCATCTCTAATTCACAAACTTTCATTTTCTTAGACAGAGATTTACTCCCGGGCCGTCAGAGCAACTTACCAAAGATCAATATTGGTATACGAGAATCTGTATAAAGCTCTCGCAGGAGAAAGTTGATAATCCATCGGGATTCTAGAGAATCATGAAATCTGCACTTCAGAACAGAGGGAATGATAAGTGAAAGTCTAATGTGACCCATCTGTATGTTTTTATTTCATGCA
>OVBX01008005.1:0-10335 GCA_900406325.1 Erucastrum elatum
ACGAAGTTAGAGTTTCTGGCTAGGGCAGAGATTACTTTCTCTGTAAGGAACATAGCGACGTTGTTTTGCTTCTTCATCGCTTCTCCCACGTCAACCTTTGAGTTTAAAGAGGGACTTGTGACTGCCACATCCTTCTTTGAGAGAGAGGGGCTTTCGAGTTCTGGTGTACTGAACTTCTGTGTCTTCTCTTTTGGATCCATCTTTTAGGTTTTTTGTTTTCTTTCTTCCCCGCATATATACACTATATATATATATAAAACAATTTGTGACTGGGTTTGATAGACCCATTAAAAATCCATTTAAAACCTGCGAACATATGTAAATAATTTGTGATTGAGTTTGGCGGACCCAGCCACAAATTGTTTTTTTTTTCTTTTTCTAAAACCCAGTAAAAACCCGCAAACAAATTCCATTATAATTTGTGATTGGGCTTGACGGAATGCATTTCAGTCCGTTTTATTATTTTGATTCTTGTTTTAGAAAATTAAATTACTACGACAATATAATAAGTATAAATATTTGGTCTATGTAACAATTATTGTGGCTTGACCTTGTGGGCTATAGGCTATAGATAGTGGTTTTCCAGTGAACCTTGTATACTTAGTCCTTTTGAATTCAATCCAACCTTGTTTAACATTTGACAGATTTGTCCATTCAATCCGTCCGGCTGGGAAACCTGGAACTCGAGTTTCATATTGTCAGTTTTGCGGAGCCCGAGCCCGTACGTATAGCTCATCTTATATGAAAACATGTAAAAGTATAATACTATCAAACTGGAGTTAGTTTGAAATTGTGTATATGTGCTGCTTAATTTATAAAGGAAGCATTAATATCCTATGCTTCTTGCATTTATTATCATATTATCTTATTGTTCCCTTTTACTTTGACAACATCTACGCAAATAGTAACTTTTATTTGTTTGTATAGTGTATAGTCATTGAGAAAAATATCCCCACTTGCCGTAGTCGGAACAGTGGAGAACCTTAATACTTCTGTATAGTTCTGGTGGTTGCCGCAGCATCCCATGCACGTGACGCTGTAAAATCCAAAACAAAAATATTACCTTATCGATTCATATAAAAAATAACAGTAAAAGTATTTAGAAATTAAGATAGCATTCGAACCTGCACGAGATAGACCAGAATTATCGTCAGCTCCAACATGCCACGAGAAGTAACCAAGCAGACCTCTCTGCTTAGCGTATCTCACTTTCGTCACGATACTCTGATTATCATCGTATCCAATCCAAGTTGTTCCTGCGTAACAGTAATCTCCGACCACCGAGGAATTATAAACCGTTGTTGCTCTGTTGTCCACTATAAACTTCCTTATCTGACCGTATCCGATAGAGCCGTCCGCTGATATTGCAGCTCCGGTTGTAGGCGCGTAGTAGCTGTGACTGTTTGCGTTTGAGAGTCGCCATGCGTAGCCGTAGTATGGAAATCCCAAGACTGCTTTTTTCGCCGGAAGTCCAGCTTGTGTCCATGATCTTACTCCAGCGTCGCCACTTGGACCTATCATTAACAGGTTTAATCTTCAAATGAAATAGGTTTATTCATATTTCCGATTCTAACACTGATTATTTGTTAATCAAGTGATAGTAAAGTTGAACTTGGGCAGCACGTAATATAAATTCTGCCACGTTTAACATCTACATTAGACCCGTTTACTATCCAAACGGGGATTTGCCGGTTTATTCATATTGCCGGTTTTAACATCTGTTTGTTTTCTTCCCATTCTTAGGGTTGATCATATATAACCGGAATAGAAACAGAGTACTTAAGGACTTAATCTTTAATATGTTTTCACACTCAATAAACCAAAATTAATGCAAGTGAACCAAGCCTAACGTCCTAAAAACTAAAATTCATATTCTAAACTAATTTCTCAAAGTAATTTAACTTAGAAATAGATTGACCTACCCTAATACAATACCACTTATATTCCTTTATTTAAAAGAACTGAAAGAATTATTAATGTATGTTTCAATTTATTAGATCAGGTCGGTTACTGAAGTACCTGCGTTTGAAGGGTCATATAAAGCGGCTGGTGGACCGGTTACTCTAGACCAACCCGGTCCATAAAAATCGTAAGCCATAAGATTAACCCAGTCCAGACTGTCGGCAACGGCTTGAACCGGGTACAGTACCGAATAGTAGTTGTTGGAGTAGAAAACCGCAGCCGCCAAAAGCAAACGCTGTCTACCACTGCTACTAGCTTCTGCTGCAACCGCTGATCGCCACTCTCGAAGAAGCGTCCCAAAGTTGCTCATCTCCGTCGCACTACTCGGATACTCCCAGTCTAGGTCAAGACCGTGGAAACCATTCGATCTCGCAAGTCTTATCGAAGAATCAATGAACGATTTCCGAGAAGTTGGGTTACTTGCCATGGAAGCAAACGCGGTTTTATCAGCGGCTCCACCGCCGATGGACAAAAGGGTTTTCACAGAAGGGTTTCGCCGTTGTACGGTTTGAGTGAAAGTGGAGAACTTCTGTTGGCTTGCGGAGGCGATGGTGACTTGATTGGTTTGAGAGTTGAGATCAGCAAAAGCGCAGAAGAGGTGAGTGAAGAGAGATGAGTCAATGTCGGTGACGGGAAATTCACTTCCCGGAAACCAGTAGGAAGCTTTGACGACGGACTGGGCCGAGGATGAACTGAGGAGTAGGGAGAAGAAGAAAGTGATGGAGACAAAGAGAGAGATGGGTTTAGTAGAAGACATTGTGAGTTTCTGTGAGAGATATAGTAATGGGGTTTGTTGTGTATTTATTGAGAAAATTTTACTTAGTAAAAATCTCACGGAAGGGAAAAGTCTTGGGACGAGATTTGCGTTTCTTTTTTTCCACGCACAAGTGTCATATGAATGCGAAAGCTTGGACTAAGCGACATATAATCAAACGTCATTTATGTGAAAGTTGATTTTTCCACTCACATATTCTGTAGAACAATCAAAGGCTTACGGAAGATTTAGTTTATTTATTTAATTTGTTATATGATGATTTCTTGTGACGCAAGAGATCGGTAAATACTATAAATGGTAGTGTGACTCATCTGCTAAGGCCTCTGGTGCTGACAAGGTCGATTTTAAAAACGAGCGTTGCAAGAGTAGAATCTTCTCCATTAGCTATACGTGTTGGACTAAAGATGGTAGTGTCGCTGTCTGTCAAAGAACTGCAAAACACACACAAAACAAGCAATAAACAAAAAAAAACAATCTTGATAATATGTTTTCTGCAAACGATCTATCAAAATTCAAATTCTTGAATAAAAACCGTGCCGAGGATATTTACAAGTATATTTTATATCTTAAAGGTTTGAAATCTGCTGAATAATCATTGGATAGAGTTTTCCCAAAAGCTAAGTTGAGAGATGATTTGTATGTGTGAACAACGCAGTTCGTATGCGATGTAATGGATAAAATTTGCAAATAGTAATGCGATTTAGATGCAATATACTTTTTTTTTGTCACAAGAGTGCAATCTAGTTATCCTATATTTTGGATGGCAAAGCGATTCAGATTTCATTACTTTTAAGCAAATATTTAGTTCGCTTTGTTATTACTTGATCTATATTTTATTTATTTTAATGTCACAATCACACATGACTGGTTTGACTGTGGCTGTAAAAATTTAACTGTAAAAGTTTAGCTATAGGTAAGTTGACTGTAACTGTAAAGTGATTACCGTAGATTTTTATGCAAAGACTTTTTAGTATGGTTAAGTTTATTGTAGCTGTAAGCTATATATTGTAGATATTTTAAAATAAAATATGTGGTGTATATATAAAAATAATTATTTTTATCACTAAAATAATGTATATTAATAATGTTTATAAATTATCAAAGTTTATTGTTATTTAAAATATGATATGTAAATAATATTTTATGTTATTTAAAATATTTGAATACTTTTATAGATTTTTTTTATTATGATTATCTAACTTAATTGATATTACAAATAGTTTTTTTTCATTTTACTGTTTTTACAGCTTATAAAATGAAGATGTAACTTTTTTGCTTAAAATATATAGAAAACATGATTGGTAAAAGATAATAGAAATTTATTGTAAGCTTTGACTAACAAAAATAAAACTACAACATGATTGATAAAGTTTAGTGTTTTAAAAATAAATAAAGGTAAAGTAAAAATGATAAAATCCACTCATTTCACCCCTAATATCTTATAAATTCTCTTATTTTCCGACAAGAACGTGTTTTTACTTCTTTTTAAAATTTCTGGCAGAAACGCATTTCCGCACAAGAGACTTAAGTCATAAACAAAATGTTCGTTTTTCAACACATTAGTGTGCTATGAATGCGGAAGCTAGGACCAAGGGACACGTAATCAACTTCATTTGTATCAAAGTTGAATATTCCACACACGTATCCTATAGACCCAAGTATGGTGAACAAAACAAAGATTATCCAAATGCCTACAAACGATTTTGTTTAAATTCAATGTAATTGTATATTATATGGTTTCTTGTCGGACAAGAAACCAATGAAAACTATAAATGGCAGCTGACTCATCAGTTAAGGAGTCTGGTGCTGACGAGTTCGAACCTTCTCCATTGGTGAGACGTGTTGGATTAAAGCTGGCCGTGAGGAGTATTTGATTGTCGATGAACTGTCATACACACACACAAGAAAGAAGTAGAGAGATATTTTTGAAACAAGTCTTGATAGTATTCGTCTCTGCAAGCAATCTTATGATCTATCTCTTGATTGGTTCTCTGAAAATTCTCATCTTGAACGGATAAATACAAATTTTGGTTCCACTTGCCAATACAATCAACATAGCGGCGCATCGTAGACTTACTGGCCTGAAAGTAAAAACATAGAATGGAAGAGTCAAGTCTAGATCCCTAGGGTGGGTGAAATCTAGAGCATGCCAAACTCTCACATGCCCAAACCAATCTCTTATTTACTTGATACCCTCTCCTATACAATCACTTAATATTAATACACATGCTGATGCAGCAGAAACTCTTATCATCTCCTTGTGTGAGTCTTTATGTTCAAGTGGATGATACTAGCTTGAGAGTGTAGTGCACCAAGGTACTAGTTAGGTCCAAAGCTAATCAATGCCGGAGTCCTAATAATATCAGTTGACTTTTGGATTATATACTTACATGAAAGGTGTGCATACGTTTGGTGGGAGAGGTTCTTGTGATGTATTCTGGTAGCATTGATACGGTGGTATAATCTGTTAGTGCAGTGAGAGCAGAGAAACTAGGACAGAAAGTAAAAGACACAAGTTTCTCTTTTCGAATTCATTAGAATAAAAAAGTAAATACAACTTATTCGCTAACACATAAATCAGGCACAACCCTCCTGAAACACTGTTTTATTTTATTACAAGAACTCTTTAGGAAAATCCCAATCCTAAGCTAAAATTCTTCCTATAATTTAGACTTCAATTTCCTAACACTCTGAAAGTATGTCAACAACTATGTCAGCAACTAACACAGAGCAATGACACCAAAGGCTTGATCACACAAGTAACACAAAATTTAGCAGCGACACATTTCTCTATAGAAGCACATTCTTCTTGTATAGATAGCCAAAACTTGCTTTCCAAATTCTTTCCAATAGCAACATAAACAACTTTCATTTTTCTCTTAAGAAATTACTCTCTTGCTTTTTATTCATCAAATAATATCATTTACATTTAATGTAAATTTTCCAATAAACATATTACTTTTTCTCCACACTTAGCAAATCCAACAGGCATCACAAAACACGAAAAACAACCTATCTCATCTTCATGACACACACATGTACTATCTCTTATAGTACTTCACTAATACAAAATATACATTTTTATAATCACCCCACTGATTCCGCCGAATACCCCACAGCAATTTTGATCCTCGGAATGAACTGCACATTAGAACATATCAGTCATCAGACTTAAACCAGCATTGGTCAATGACAAAACATATATATAAAAAAACTGTCGTAGAATCAGAGAAGAAGTATGAGGCATGAAAACCTTCTGTCAGCTTCAAGTACCTCTCAAAACCACATACAAGAAACACCACCTTTGGCAGTTACTTTGCAAGAACTAAAACAATAAATTGCAATAATCAAAGCAAGAATTGGTTATTTCATTCTACTTCTCTAGCATTTTATTTTATTTGCACTCCTTGGATTAGAAAACAAATCCCAAAAAACTATTTATTCTAGACTCGTTTATCTTCTGAAACTTTAGTTTGTATTTCATATTTGCTCTGGAAAAATCCATCCTTGAGAATTACTCAATACATTACAAACACGAAATATAAAATTACAAATTATAAAACTTATTCAGGATTATTTGTTTGATCATCTTAGATAAACTTGGCGTTAAGGTCTTCATGTTGGTTCAAGTCAATTTTTTTCAGATCCAGATCTTTCTGTTCCTAAACATTAAGAGCCAATAATTTCCTTATTTTTGGGTCTGAGATTGGATCGGTTTCTTTTGAATATAAATTTATCTTGATCCATAATTGAAATACTTCTAAAATACTTATAATTTTCGGATACATAGTAATTTCAGATTAATTTGAGTATTTAAGAGAAAAAATCTGAAGTGCCCGAACTGAATTCGAAAACTCAAAAAAATTATCTGAAACCCAAAAAAATATAGGAAATATTCAAATATCCAAAAAAATATTTAGAATTTCACCCTAAACCTTTATCAAAAACCCAAAAAAAAAATCTGAAATTTACTTTAATATCTAAACTATATTTCTAAAAACTGAAATTTTATCTGAAATCCAAAATTATATCTGAAAACCATGAAGTTAAAACTTAAAAAATAATTGTAATACAAAAATATTAATATCTAAACATATCTAATATATACAAAAATCACATATTTTCATGTATCCGATAAGGTTCTGAATATAACCAGAACCCAAAAAAATCCACTGATCCAAAATATAAACACTCAATATATACTACTTTAGCAAAGACCCAAAACTGAGCATGTATTTTAAGGTCGGTTCCTGTCAGTGTTTTGAAAACCGGATCGGACCGGCCGGTTGAACCGGTTGGATCGTGACTCGGTCTTCTAACCGGTTCCGAGTTGTACTAAAAACTGGATTTGAGTTAAACCGACAAATCCGGTAAAAAACCGGTCAAACTCGGTAAAACCGGTGACCCGGTTCAATATTAAAATCCGGTTTTCTCAATTAAAACTAAGAAAATTAAAAAAATTTGCAAATTTATAAATATTTCATTTAAAATCATATTTTAAAAAGTATATTTCCAAAAAAAATAGTTTTCATTTATTTATGTATCAATTTTAGTTAGATTTTAATATTGGTGTAATTTTTTTATAAAAATAACTGTACATATATATTAAATTATTTAAATTTTAACTATAATTTAAAACCCGGTTGAACCGGTTAAACCGGTTCGACCATTGACTCAGTTATAATGCCGAGTCGATGTCCGGTCCGGTTTTCAAAACATTGGTTCCTGTTTATATTTCAGGTCCAAGTTAAATACCGACACCTAGTCTAAGAGTAACTAGAATTAATAATTCATGCATCAGTTTGGTTCTCTCAAATCTTAGTAATGGATAAACTGCTCATCTAAAAACTTCAATAACATTCAGAATCAAAAATAAATTGATCGCCACCAACTTAACGTTCTAACAAGTGAGGAATATTATTGAGACATGCCCTGCTTGTTTCTTCGTCACCAGCTATCAGCGATAAGGAAATCAGTATATGGTAGGTTTTGGCGACAACAACAGATGCCCTTACACCCCAAAGAAAACGGCGACAACAACAGATGCCCATTACACCAGAAAAAAAAAAAAAACAGATGCCCGCCAGTTTTTATTTTATATAAGAAAATATCTACAAAATGGAGACATATTCCTGTTTGGGAGAGGTGGGTGGAATCTGAGAGTGTTAGGATCACGACAGATGCATACAAAATTAGCAGACAAGAACAAAGCAAAGTTGAAATTCTCAACTTTATTTTGGGTAAATCTTAATAGTAGTAGTTTCAAAAAAAAAAAAATCTTAATAGTAACTTCTTCTTGTACACACAATTCTACATTTTACATATTCCAAATTTACAATATATTCGAGAGTTTATTTGTAGCGTGTAGAGCTTTCCATGTGGTGTCTACTGTTTTCTTTTGTTTAGAATAAAGTTAGAAAGCAAAATAAAAACTGTTATTTTAGAAATGAAAAAAATCCTCAAACAACAAAACTAAATACTTGATTTACAGCATTGATGCTAATTATTTCCTTCAAGAACTAATGTTTTTAATGTATTAAAGCTAGAAAAGGGTATCCAAAATTTTGAAGGTACTTGTAATTTGTTCTGTTTTGTCCAGTAATTTGTATATTTAACTGGATACTCAATTTGATTTGTAAGAAATCAAAATTTTCCAATAAATATAATAGAAATTAAAAATTGTTTAGAACGATAATAGAGTATATATAAAAAATCATAAAATTTAGCAAATAAATAATTATATTGTGAATAAAAATATTGTAAAACTTGTAAATAAATTAGACAATATTTATAATTTTCGATATATACACATATATCAAATTGGAATGAATGTCGTCTTTTACAATTCTAGTATCTGGGGTTTACTTCATTTTTAACTGATAAAAGAAATAAATATTTTCTTTGATTTCTAGAATTAAGAATGTCTGAGTTTTTTTTGGACCAACTAGGATATATATGTCCAAATCGAAATGCATGAATCAAATAAAAAATTACAAATGTTTTACCATCCCATATTAAAGTTCTAGTGGTGGACCAACTAGGATATATTCTTGTACTAAATGCAAATTTAACATTTTGGATGCTGTTCTATTTATTTTAAATAATAACTGATTTTGCTATTGATAGTGTCATAATCGAGTTGACAAAAAAAAGTAATATGTGATTTTATTATTGGGTATCCGTCCTCTGAGAGTTTCATGTGTTTTTTTATGTTTTAAAATTTAACTCTATCCATCCGATGTTGCTAGTTCAACTATTGTAGCACTTTACCACCCAAAAGAGAAGAGCCCAGAAGATCTCATGTCTTAACAACCAACAAGGCTAAATTTCATTTAAAAATCTCTAATCATCGGTTCAAGAAGATTATGGATATATAAGTCTTTAATTTTTTGATTAACAAATAAAAGATCCAACTTTTGCATAATATGAGAATAGCTTGATTTGTGGTTCTGATGTATCCGGTTATCCAAAATTAATTAGAATCTTTTTTTTAACACAATCCAAAATTAGAATCATAAACCAAAAAAGAACAATGAAATAAAGTATGACAAATAGAATAAGTTCTCCAAGACCCCCTTGGGCTATAAATTTAACTGAAACTATTTGTCAATTTGTAAACTGGGGTAACACATTAGGAAAAAAAATTCAATCGGGAGAAGATGTTTCTGAACAAGATGTTTACCACTCGGGATAGGGTAAAAAAGGCTGAACCGAAGTTATTGGATACTCCACGTAACTATGAGGCCAGTCTCAAAGACGCCAAGGTTCCGAACTTTCCCTCCACTGACCAGATGTTTACCACTCGNTTCCCTCCACTGACCAGATGTTTACCACTCGGGATAGGGTTAAAAAGGCTGAACCGAAGTTATTAGATACTCCACGTATCTACGAGGCAAGTCTCAAAGACGCCAAGGTTCCGAACTCTCCCTCCACTGACCAGCTACGTTCTGATGTTTTCCTGAAGCCCAAGAATCTGGTTAGTACTCTTATTTCTCTAAAAAGAATTAGCTCACTTTTGTTTTCTATTTCGGGGAAACACGTCGACGATATCTTTATATAAAGAAAATTGCAAAACAAAGTGTATTTTCTAGTTAGTTTCGCTAAAAAAATTATCTTAAACATTTATTTTATTTATATTCAGTTAAAACTGAAATTATTAAATGGTTTGTCCTTCTAGTAGAGTTTTCCTAAAGGTGCAACCCTAATTTTGTTTTTACCTTAACTTTCACTTTTTGAACAATCTCCTCCAAACAAACCTCTTAACTTGGATGATAATTGAGACTCTATTTTTATTATTTCCTGCTAGAAGAATGGTACGCCCGTATATTTTTAAGTATATGTACGATAACACAACATATATACAAGATGTAGAACTGATCAAACTAGACTAACAATATCCAAATGGTGATTTATTTTATAAGAATTTGAAAATGAGAGCACTGATAATTTAATATTAAAATGGACCATTAATCCATTTGTTTGGGTGATATGGATTTAGAACAACGGACATATCAAATCTTGGGTGGACGAGAAAAACAGCAACTTCATGCTCTATCCAAGGAACCTCTCGATCACTTGGTCGGATGACCCCAACTACT
>OVBX01008006.1:0-10335 GCA_900406325.1 Erucastrum elatum
ATATCTGAAACGCATAGGAGAATCCATCCAACACGTAACTGTTCTTCATCTGCACATCTTTTCTTGCCTTGAGTATTGAATCAACCAGTGCATCATAAGCATGAAGACCCCAAAGATACATCATCATTTTCTCAAAATCCATCACCAAGCGAATGTACTCATGAGATATGCACTCTTGTATCCTTAGATATGAGGAATCCATGTATAATACACAGATACACTAGCCTAATCCTGTCCACATACGTCCACCGGTTGCATTCTTTAAGAAGCTTCGTACGTACACTGGTTAAGTTAACCTTTCGATTTTCCCTCAGCACACGGGCCCAAAACCCCTTATCATCCTTCCAATTATTGAACTCGATGTCGGGTTCTTCTTTGAACTTCAATTCAGTCACAGCATGAAACTCTTAAGCAGAAAACCAGAGAGGCCTCTTCGCAAATAGAAACCACAACTCGTGAAGCTTAGAAACCTTGAGCTGCTTGCATATGAAGCTGTGAATAATCTTCCCTGAGTAAATGAGCTTGTTTTCAACGATTGCCAGAAGCGGACCAAAGACAGGGTCTTTCAAAACTTCCTCATACTCATAGTTGAGAGCATCCTTCACTAGATCCAGAATTCCACGTCTACAAGTGTTGTTAATATGATCAATCTGAGGCTCACCTCCTTCTTCAAGTATGCATTTTGGAAACTCGTATGCCATTCCTACAAAACAGAAACGCACAAAGTTCAACTCATTACAATCAACTGAAGCGCAAACTACAATGAAAAACATAAACATGATTTTTTTTTCAAAAAACAATTCAATCTCTTCATGGTACGAAATCTGTAAATATAACGTCCTTAAATATAAATTCATCACTCTTTGATAAATAATTATTTTGCAGTCAGCTAAACTCATACCCGATCACCAACAACATATAGCTCAAATAAATGACATGACACACTATCAATTGAAACATAACTACAACTAAACTTCTATCATAAACTAAATCGATTGACTCCACATGTAAATTGTTAAGCAAAATGTCTCTTAATAAAACAAATGTTATATACTTTTGAACTTGTGGTGTAGATAAAAGAACAAGACCGAGAGATTGAAACACAATATAGTCTCAGGCTCTATAAATTTTAGTTTCTACTACATTCAACCTTGTACTAAGACATGAACATCAACAAAACTAAAGAAAAGGGGATCTGAAAACCTTACCTTCAATTTTGGTGAAAACAGAACCGAGATGAAAAAGCTAACAACTTCAATCTTCTTTTCTGTTGAAGAACTTCAATATCTTCATGGTACATGCAAAAAAAGAAATTAAGATCAAGAAAAAAAGGGGATTTCAAAAACCCTAACCTAAACGATTTTGGGAACCGAGAAGAATTGGCCGGGAAAGAAGACCACAATTGGATAATCTTCCTTTACCAGCAACAAGAACCTTCTCCCAAGCTTCAACACCTCCGATTGTAGCCGGCGGAGATGAGTAGGTGTTTCTAATCGATGGTGTTTAGAGCGGAGAGACGAAAGAGGGAGGACGGAAAAGAGATGTGAGGATGAGTGCAAGGTCTCCGACGAACTAAGCTGGCCGGAGAAGAAGGTGTTGATTTTCGACCCTAATCGCCTCTACGGCGGAGATAAACGAGAGTGGGAGTCGAAGGTGTTGATTTACTTTTCACTTTTTAAACATAACTCATTAACTTACCCTATTTACAATTCACTTTTTTATTTGATTTTACATATTCAATTTTTACATTTAGAAATTAATAGGAGGGACATAACGGGATTTGCATTATTGTTTATACTAGGTGGACAAAGATTATGGTTTTAATTCTAAGGGGACAAAGTCATAATTTTTGTGTTCTCTTTTTCTAAATTTCTGAATAGTTTTTACCAAAAAAATACCAACACGTACAAAATGACCCAAACAAACAAAAAGTCAGACGCAAAAACAGCCAACACTGAAAATGTTAAAACATTGAGTTACTTCTTTTTTTTGGTCAAATGAGTTACTTCTTTTGGTTTTAGTTTTTGAAGAAAAAAATTCAAAAAAATCTTTGTATGTGGTTTGATTCATCTTAATTTTGAGAGTATTAATTGTCACACTACATTTAATTTATTTGGTTAAATTATGGTTTGGTTCATTCTAACTTATATGATATGATGTGGCATGAAACTCAAGTAAACTTCAGTTAAAAATATAATATTGAGTAATTTAGAAAACTATTAATCTGTAAAAATATATTCTCAAATAGCATGCGCAAAAATTTCAAACAAATTATTTGTTATAAGACAAGGTTCAACAAATATTTAAATAACTTACAAAATATAGTTAATAAAATCCTAAAAATTAAATATTATAAATTGAAAATCCAATGCAAATGAATCAAGCATATATTAGAAAACATCATTTGTTGTTAAATAAGATATATTAATGGTTATTCATGATATTATTGAAACTATTAATATAACTTTAAAATATAAATTTTATAATTTTATTACATTACATTATGTTTTCATTTTATATAGCTTGGAGATGGATTAATCAATATTGTGAGAAATTAATTAGTGTAAATTATTATAATTTGAAACTATAAGAAAAATGTATAATTTTTTTTATTTAATATTTTCTTCAGCTATATCAATGTGAAATAAAAATTTAAAAATATATATATAAGTCATTACATTTTCCTTTTTTTATTTATTAATTTTATGTTCACTAAAAATCCTTTGGTGGTTCTTTCAACTCAAACCAACAAATTTTAATAAAATTTACAATATAAACTTATTTTTTTAAAAAAAAAATATTTATTACTTAAAAATATTTTTCTTAAATTATAATATATTAAAATATTAAATAGTTTTACTGACCCGCCCGTAGGAAATAGCTTGGAAACAGGGACAATGGTTTTTGCAGAGATTTTAGGGAGGACGTTGAGTGGTAGGCCTTTGATTTCTTCTAAACATTACTTAGGAGAATAGCTTGGCACCAAGTGAGTCATGTCTGTTTCTTTCTTGATTTCAAGAACTATTATTGGTTGATTTATCAAGAAGATTCTAATGAAGGAAATATAGGTTGTTGTGTGGCAGATCAAGCAGCTTAATGTGCCGACTGACAATAAGATAACTGAGTGGAATATTGGCATGCTTCTCGCCAGACTTGAGGTAGGCTTCACATGCTTGCTTAGAGTTCAGGCCATTTTAGTGTATTTAATAGTTTTTTTTTTAATTTCATGGTTTGAGAGGTTTTATTCCAAAGTATATATGAGCTCCTGGAAAAACAAAATAGTTATATAGAGTTGAAGGAAAAAGTAAAGCAAGAGTTTCTTTTTCACCCGCGGTAAGTTTTTGGTTTCACTGTTTGTGTTTTCTTAGACTACGTACATTGAGCATGTTGAATAAATAATTTCAACTGTTGAATTAAAAAGAAGCAAAACAATGGGCTTGTTGAATGATGAATCAGATTCAACATGTTGATATTATTCAACGGCTGAATAAAAAGATTTTTGGACCCACTTTTCACATGTGTCACTCTATTATCGATTGGTGCAGATTTTTTTTTTCTTATTTCAATTATTCAACAATAATTATTGATAACTAAATTAATTTATAAAATATATATATATATCAAAATTCGTAATTTATAATACTCTATAAAAAGAGACTTGGTTCATTTGATTTGGATACCAAAAAAAAAAAACTTTCATTTCTACTATAATTTTCTATCATTAATCTCTTGATTATATTCTTAACTACTTTTTGTTATCGGAATGGATCCTAACAATAATCCTTCTGATACTCAAAATTCTACTAATCACTCTTTTAATTATCCAAATCCCAACAACTATCAATTTCAAATCACTCTTTTAACCAATCCCAAAATATACCAAACTATGGTTTTTCAGGAAATTTTTACATGCCACCATCGGTTTTAAACTATCGTCCACAATATGGATCGATGATGCCATTTCCAACTCAAACACCCTCTCATTCGTCGACTATGACGCATAATGAGAATGTTCAGAATGCTGGAGCAAGTGAATTCCCTGAATTCTCTACACAAATGGCTCTTGGAGGTTCAGGAGGTGTTAACGAAGCCACTCCACATGCAGAAGATTCAGCTCGTACTCGCCGTAAGAGCCCCAAATGGAGCACTGAGCAAAATTTGGTGTTATTGAGTGGTTGGATAAAATATGGAACAGACAACATTGTTGGAAAAAATCAAAAAAAGTGAATCGTACTGGGGGAAAATCGCGGAGTATTGTAATGAGCATTGCTCGTTTGATCCTCCCCGTGATGGAGTTTCATGCAGAAATCATTACAACTACATCAACAAAATATTGAGCAAATAGACTGGCGCGTACGATAATGCTAAGCGTATGAAACAAAGTGGATGGTCGGAAAATGATGTACTGGCGAAAGCTTATGAATTATATTCAAGTGGTAAGAATGGAAATTTCAATTTAATGTCAGAATGGCTTGCTGTTCGTGATCAACCACGATATGGTAGTCAAGTAGGAGGAAATACTGGTTCTGGAAGTAGTGGATCTAAGAGAACCCACGAGAGTGATGCAAGTGACTCAAACTCCGTGGGATCTAGTGATCGTCTTGTGGGGAGGGATGCAGCTAAGAAAAAAGGTAAAAAGAAAAGTAAGAGTGCAGCCTTGGAAGCAGTTAGTGAAGAGTGGAGTGAATTCAAACAATACAAGGAGCAAGAGTTTGAAAGATTGGACAAAATCGCCATGAAACAAGAAGAAGCAAACCAATTGATGAAAGAAAAAACTCAAGCTAAGAAGATGAAAATGTTTCTGAAGTTAAACGAGAGGGAGCATCTTGATGACCGGAGTAAACAACTATTGGACAAGTTAAGCCACGATCTGTTTGGTAATTAATTATTCTCATCCTAAAGTTTGTATTTTTCACTTCATGGTCTAATAATGTGTGTTTGTTGTTTTATGTTTAAATAATGTTTGCTTGTCATTTTATGCTTTAATAATGTTTGTTTGGAATTTTATGCTTTAATAATTGTTGTTTGTCACTTTCGACTTTATTGTTTGTCAAGTGTCTATCACTAGTTTGTCACTTTGTTCTTTTATGTTTCTTTGTTTGTAATCCGTGACTATCGGTCTTTCATGTGAGAATCTAATTCTTATCTATTTGAAATCAATCCTTATCTATTAACTAACCACATTTTATTATTTGTTTGAAGTCCGTCGATTTTGGCCACTCGATTTTATTTAAATAGAGAACTTATTTCTCCATGGATATATCATTACCATAAACATCATCTTACTACAAAAAAATGGATCCATCAGAATTTTCTTTTGATATTGAAGCTTACAAAAAGCAAGCTGAAATTGAAGAGAAGTTTGTCATCAACCGGTTTAGAGAGCGTCAGAAGAAAATTGAGGAAGATTATCCACCTTGTAGCAAGAGAAGGTACTTCAAGAGAGATCATGTAGCAGCAAACCAACGATTGATTGACGACTACTTCGCCGATCTACCTACATATGACGATTCAATGTTTCGTCGACGATTTCGGATGCGAAAACATGTTTTCCTTCGAATCGTTAATGACCTATCAAGCATTGATAACTACTTTACCCAACGAGTTGATGCAGCCAACAAACAAGGTATATCTCCACTGCCAAAATGTACCACTGCGATGAGAATGTTAGCATATGGTATGGCGGCCGACGCGGTTGATGAATACATCAAGATAGGATGTACTACAGCATTGGAGTGTTTGCGTAGATTCTGCAAAAGAATCATACAATTGTATGAGCAAGTGTATCTCAGAGCTCCAACTCAAGATGACCTGCAGAGAATTTTGCAAGTTAGTGAGCGGCGGGGATTTCCGGGGATGATTGGGAGTATTGATTGCATGCACTAGGAATGGAAAAACTGTCCTACATCGTGGGAAGGTCAATTTACCTGTGGAGATAAGGGAACCACCACTCTTATTCTTGAAGTAGTTGCATCTCATGATCTATGGATCTGGCATGCCTTTTTCGGATGTCCAGGCACATTGAACGATATAAATGTTTTAGATCGTTCACCAGTGTTCGATGATGTTGAACAAGGAAATGCTCCAAGAGTGAATTTTTTTGTGAACCAACGTCCATATAATATGGCATATTATCTTGCTGATGGTATCTGTCCTCTATATCCGACTTTCGTCAAATCAATTAGAATTCCGCAGACTGAACCAGACAAGCTATTTGCACAACAGCAAGAGGGATGTCGGAAGGATATCGAACGTGCATTTGGAGTGTTGTAGGCTCGATTCAAAATCATTCGCGAACCAGCTCGCATGTGGGACATAAGCGATTTGGCTATCATCATGAGGTCATATATCATATTACATAATATGATTGTTGAGGATGAAAGAGATTCATATCTTCAACATTGGACCGATTATGACAAATCAGAGGCAAGTGGATCTAGTACACAACAACCATTCTCGACGAAAGTGTTACCTGCATTTGAAAATCATGTGCGTGCTAGATCTGAATTACATGATTCAAATGTGCATTACGAATTACAAGCAGATTTAGTCAAACACATATGGACCAAATTCACAAGTAATCCGTAATTAAAGAGATTTGATATCTCTATGTGTGATTTAAAAGTTTTATTATTTTTATAAGTTGTGTTTATTGTATAATTAAGTTATCTGTGTTTTATTAGTTATTTTGTGTGTTTAATATTGTGTTGTAATGCATTTTAAGTTTCTGTAAAACTTTTTTAATTATCTAATTTTTAAAAAATATATTTAGTGATATTCATATTTTCTATTTTTTATTTGTATAAATTTAATTAAAATAAATTTCATTTTATTTTATATTATTTTAATTAAACTAATTGATAATTAAACTAATTGATAATTCTTAATAATAAAAAAAAATAGAATAGGGTGTTGAATTTTATCAAACAAAACTATTGTAGAGTATAAAAAATAAGGGACGGGTGTTGAATTGTGAGTTGGAAGAGAGAGATTATGATGTGAAGTGTAAAAAGTGGAATTTAGGGTGTTGAATTTTTGATACCAATGTTCATAGGCTTAGGCTTTTTTTTTGTGTTCAAGGTAGGTCGTAGACTGATTATGATTTATGCAGAGTACGTTATTGAATGAAGACAAAAGTGACTTGATATTAAGTGAAAAAAACAGTCTGGATTGGTTTCACTTTCTGTTTGACGTAATAAGAAAACTAACAACGAGACAACATGATATATCCAATCAGAGGTAGGCCCATGTGGAGAGAAGGGATGTCAGCTGATACAAGTGAATGTATATATATATATATGGCGTTTGTTGAGCTAGTACTTTTGAAATTCTCCAGCTCTGGTGGTGTATTTATTTCGGCTGACATCCCTCTAACATGGGTACCATACCACTCCACTTGACACCATTTAATTTAGTTCTTTTTAATTTGGGTTTGAAACTCACTTAATTTCAGACCCATGTTTAAAATAATCATGGATCCACCACTGTATCCAATAATGTTGTAACAGAAGAAACTGTACAACGTAAGATATTGTAAAATACTCAGGCCAAGTGAAGAAAACAATTACCAAAAGGCTCTAAAAGCTTCTGGGCAGAAACATCTATCTGGGAATGCATCCAAGGATTTGCTGCTAAACATGAAGCACTCTTTACTTTTTGTAAAATAGTTTACTATCTTTTGTTAGTTTGTTCTCCTTTTGGTTTTGAATCCAGCTCGGTGAGAGATTGGAAGACTTTATCATGGTCCATTTTCCAACTTCTTACTCACAATGCTGTATGCCGATGGTATATGGAATCGTTGGGTCTGCAGTCAGTGCAAATACGGTCAGATTTGTGATAAGTGAAGACATGAAAAGACATCCTTTAAAATTCAGGATAAACCAATGTCTCGATGTGTAAAACAAATTTTGTAATGCTCAGTTTTCATTCATGAGTTCCAGTTACATTTTTCAAATGTGTGATTTTAAATATAAACAAAGTAGGTTAAAATTATATTTTCACTACCACAGAAATTCGGTAAATTAATTAAATATTGATAGTTTTTATTTTTGAAACACAAATATTGTTAGTTTAGAAATCTAATTCAATTATTAATAAAATTTAGAGTTAGAAACCCACACTTAATTTAATTATATTTCTTAATAATCATCTGGTTTATGGTCAATTTAGAGATTCAAAGTAACAAAACAAAATCATGTTTCTGTTTTCAAAAGTGAATGATGAGTTAAATGGGATATCGAATATTCATTTGTCTCTTTTTAATTTTCCACAATGTAAAACATAATATATAATTATGATAGTCCTTTGCAGCATTATAGATTAAGGCAAAAGATTGCAGAACACTTATATATACAAAGTTATATACAAATATAAACTAAAATTTTAAAATATTTATAGCTGTTTGTGAAATTGCTCACTGGCCAGTAGGGCGGGTTTAATCCTAGTGACACATAATGGTAAATATAGTTGAAACATAATGACACTTCAAAAAAAGTATATTTTGTTTAAATAGTATTGACTAGATTTTGATATGTGTTTTAAAAATGCGGGTTATTGTACATTATAAAAACAATTTTTAAAAAAATCTTCAAATACTTTGTTAAGAATGATAAAATGGTAGATCCACATTATTTAAATCTTTCTCATTTTCGACGATCACATTTACGTCCCGACAGTTTGAACTCATTTATTTTTAAGTTCTCAATAATTTTATCCATTTAAATTCATGTAATTGTATTGATCTATTTAGACCGATTTGAATTTAGTTTTGAGAGACTAAAATAATTTAATTATAAAACATATATATATATATATATTTTTGTAATAGATTTTTCTTAAAAAATTTGTAATACATTTCTAAAAGTTGAAAACACTGTTTCGATTTATTATTTTGAATAAAATGGAAAATTAAATCAACGTAATTCATGTATAAAAATCTTAGTATATACGGTTGTCATGCGTAGTGTGTTCAAAATAGTGTAAATTTAGTTAAAGTCATAAAAGAAAAATTAGTTAAAAAACTGATACACATTGAAATTTACATTGTGAAAGTAAACCCACTCTAGATAGATCAAACAAAATCAAATAATTATACAATATAATTTCTAACCAAGATTTTAGAATATTAAAAGAATTTAAAATTAGATATAATTGGATATATTTGCTATTTATAAAATTGTTTTTGTTAATATTAAATAAATGAAAGATTACAATCTTTTAAATAAGCTAAATATTCTGTAATTTAATGTAATACCTACGATTTGTAAGAAAACTCATATTTATCATGTCTTGTAAATATGATAAAAATCTAAGGGTATAATCATAAAATTTTAAAATAGGGTCCTGCTTTAATAGTATAGATAGATACTCCATCTTTAATTTGGTCGATAGTATTCTGTTAGAAAAAAGATTTTAATCACGTTGAAAAATGTTGTTTTTTTAAATCACAGTCCATCATTTCTTATATTATATAATTTATTGATTAAATCTATCTAAAATCATCTTTTTAAATCTAATGTGATTTGAATATTTTTACAATAAAAATTACAACATAGTGGACGATGTTAGCAAATATAAGTTTGTTACAAAAATTTATGTATGGTTATAAAATATTTCATTAGATTTTATATTTTCAGTTCTCGTACAGAGAATTATGAAATTTTAAAATAACTCGAAATTAACATTCTAACATACCAAAAACCTACTAAATACACTTAGAAAGGTGATAAATGTCTAGCTCAAAAACTCCGTTAATCAGTTCATGTATTGATCCATTTCAATCCATATTTCTTATATCATATTTTATGTTAGATTAACTTGATTATTAAATTCCTAAAAATAAGAACTCGGTTAGTTTATAGAACAGTGAATTACAAAGATCCACTTTACATAAGATTATGTTTATATATATATATATATATATATATGTATATAAACTATATTCGTAGATGAAAATTTTGATCCCGAAAATTATATATTCATAGTTGATGGGAGAAAATTAATCTTTTCACAACAAGTACAAATGTTGCCGTATTTTGGATTGACTTGGCATGAAGCAAGGGTCGTTGGTGGGTAGTAAGGGGGTCCACACTTATTCTTGCAGTCTTGATAGCTCTTACACGGACCTTTGTAAACACAATCTGAGCGATGCTCATCATTCTCTCTTAAACCTGTTAATTATCATTGTTAAACAATCAATACTATTAAAACATGAGAACTTTTTATCGATTATATTTTGGGCTATCAAAAAAGTCTACGTATGTCATTTCTCTAATTATCTAATTAACTTAACAAAGATCCACTTTACATAAGATTATGTTTATATATATATATATA
>OVBX01008008.1:0-10334 GCA_900406325.1 Erucastrum elatum
CTGATAGGAACGTGGCAAGTTTGTGAGATGAAAACGTGCCATTAGATCCTTCCATATCTCAGATGCATCATTGAATCTCAAGATGCTTCCATAGATCGGTTTCGTAACCGAATTCAAGATCCATGACTTAACCATACTATTGCATCTCGACCAGATTCTATAATGAGGATGCGATTCAGCTAGTCTAGGCAAAGAACCATCAACAAACACAATCTTGTTCTTCGCATCTAACGCAATAGTAATCGCAATGCTCCAAGTATTATAGTTAGATTCGTCGAGTACCTCCGTAATGAGAGAAGTACCTGGATTATCACCATTAGCAAGGAAGTATGGTGAAAACTGATTCCGCCGAAGTCGAGAGAGTCTGATGATGAGATTGGCGGTATAACCGGAAAAGAAGAGATCGGAGCTCGCGGTAACGGTGGAATCGTCGGGATCGGCACCGGAATTGGTTGATCCGGAACGGATTCTGCAGAAACATTGTTCGATGAAGAAGCTCGAGCTGGATTTGCTGATTTCGCAGCTGATCCATTAGTGCGAACGGCTCTCCGTGTAGAACGACGCAAGGTGACCATCGTGAGATCGCTGAGACGGAGACGATGAGCTCGATGACGTCGGAATCTCGGTTCGTACTCGTTGAATTTGGATTCAACGCTCTGATACCATGTTACTTGAGCAACAATCAAGATGAAAAGAGAGTGACGAGAGAGTCTGTTACGATCAAACTTTCCTTTCTTATTCTCGTTAAAGCATTTATGATACAATGAATCAGTCTTTATACTGACTTTTGTTAACCGGAATAAGCTAACCAACTAAAATACATTGTAATCAATTAAACCATACTAAACCAAGACTCTAATAGAGACCTCTCACCCATGTCAATCTCCTCTGATCCTTTGTAATCCCCATCTCCAAACTCTCTGTTAATCCAATCTTCCCTTGATATCAGAAAATCTCCAGTGAATCCACCCAATCTGACGTGAAAGATAATATTCACTATCACCAGCGGAGAAGCCGAGAGGAGAAGAAGACGACGACACAGAGAACACGAACGAAAGAGATAAAAAAAATTGGAACTTCACGGTATAATGACACGTGTATTAAAAACCTCGCTCTAAATCGGTTCCCAAATCTCGGTTCGATTACTCCTATTTTAATTCCTTTTATTTAAGTTAATTAAATCATTGATTTCTTAAAAACTCCACTTAAGAACCTGAGATAAAGATGCTCTTAAGTGACAACAAAATATACCATACTATTAAAGTGCAAAGCGTGTCATGAAACAATTGTCCAGTTAGTCCGATTCATATTGGGTTCTGGTTAGAACCCTCTGATGGATTCTAACCATTAATTTAATTGTTAATTACTGTATATATTTTATGATATTAAAAATTCTTGTTAATATAATTAGTTTTGTGAAAGTCCAAAAGTATAATTTTTTAGAAGTTCTTAGCTTCTTTTTTGTTCAAAAAAAATCTTGGTTTAATTGGTGAAAAAAAACAAAGCTTGGTGAAATTGTAAGAGAAATACAAAGTTTGGTGAAATGGTAAGAAAAACACTAAGCTTGATGAAAAAATTATTAGTTAAATTGGTGAAGAGAATTGGGGGTGACTCTTAATTATATAAAACTAGTGGTTTTCTCGGGCTACGCACAGGTTTTCTATATAAATTGTAAATTAATTTAATATATTATATTAAATATATAATAATATAATCAATGTTTTACAAGATATAAATTATGAAATGAAGATTAAATTATTAGAGTGCCTAAATACTATTGAAAGTTAAAAGTTATATTCTGTTGATTTATATTTTTAAAATATTTAAAACATTGTATTATTGCTCTTATTAGTTCTATGCTTTAGATGTACTTTTCATTTAATTTTCAATCTCTATTGTTTGGACCTACTTATTGCAATAAAATTATTCTTTTTTTGGTTCCAGAAAGTAAATTTTGAGCTTGGTTAAACAGTGTATTTCATTTTTAGCAGGTATTTATAGGACCTCTTGTAAATATGAAATAGGACGGTTCTCAGCGGATGTATACAAATTGTATTTTTGATTGTCGTCACCATTTTGTTGTGAATAGAATAAATGATTTAATAGCTACTAAAATTAAATAGGAGCTTGGAGCGGTGGTGCGGTCACGGTGTCCTTCAATATTTGAACCAGAATCGCATCGGTGGTTGTTCACTGGAACACCTTGGTGATGCCTAAATTTAAAGCTGAAAAACTTTTGCAAGGGTTAGGACTAACCTGGTATACAAAATTGGTCAATGGTGGTCGCACATCTGTGACCACCATACTGTGTAATGCGGTGGTGAAAAGGTGTGTGTTAGGCGTAAATTTCAAGAGAAGACCATATGATGCATAAACAACCAGTGCTATTGATGTGAGAGTACATTTCCTTACAACGTAATAGCCTTGTCATCATTACACCAGGCACATGTAAAGGATGTGAATCCATTTTCGATAGCACTTAGAACAGGAGATGTAACTAACTTTGGCTTTGTAGAGGAATTCTTCGTACAGGGACATACATGTTGAGGATGAGTGAATTTCTACTGTTAATAAGAATGAAAAGTAACTCTTCCAATGTAAATAAGTAAATAGACGTACCTGTGGGGTAGAATTAACAACATAGGCATTGAGCTAAGATGGCGTAACAGATTCAATTTTCTGAACATCTAAATCACTGAAAGAAGTCAAGGATGGGCCAGTCTCTAAACCACACATTCTGCATGCAACAGTGTTTAAGAAGTATTAGAAAACAGGCTGAAAGGAAGTGAAAACAATAGGGTGAAGTGGGTTCATCTTACACTATGAAAGCTGTTACTAGCAAGAGTTTCCTGGTGAAAGTAGAAGTGTCTTCCGGAGGTTGCGGTGAAGAATGAATGACTGAAATCAGACCTGAGTGCACTTAATGTTATTGATATCGAATGTATCTACATTCACTTTCTTTCTGATCCTTGCCTATAGAAGAGGAGGAGTGTAATAACATTCCCTTCTCGAAACAGCCAATACCTCTTGCTAGCTTAATTTCTTCTGTAAATCCTTTAATCATATGCCACGACACCTACATGAAAAAATAGAGAGAACTCACTTAAGTTTATTGCTATATGATGTCATATTTATATGAAAGTCTGATTAAGCGACATTCAATTGTCTCAAAAAATCTCTCAACAGGACATGGTGGAGCCAAAACATTCTACAACTCTTAAAAAAAATTAGATGAGAAACATTCACACTAAGAATCATGACCAGCACAAGCACAAAAGAGGAAGAAATATCATACATGTCGAGGCGTTCCTTTCAAGCTTTAACTTCTTGCTACGGTTTCACATTATTCGACACTTGTAATCTCTCTCTTAAGCTAAAAGCTCTTCTCTTGTTTTGTTTTATTCATATCCTCAGACAATATATGTATCCTGGTTCTTTCAGCAAAAGTTCCCTACAGTAATATTTGTTTCCTTCAACCTATTAGTTATATAACAAAGAATACAGATAGTCTTAGTTTAGTATTAACCTGATTCGATGAGCGTTGTCTCAGAAGACCATAACGATCAATAATAGGTCGGTAGTTAGGACGTTCCTCATCAGCTTTAGTTGTCATAAAACCATCTTTTTGGAGCATTAGTTTGCACCGTTTTGTAATAGAGAGAAATCCCAGAGATGCTGTGATTTATTCTCCAGCTCCTCGGTGAGCTCATATATAGTGATCTGGTATTCACGTGATGAAGAAGATGAGGAATAAGAAATTGATGAGAGCATCGTGGAGTCAATTGATGTTGGTCATAACTCTAATGACTTACTTCCCGTCAAGTGAAATGGGGGAGAGAAGAACCGACGCCGGTTACGTAGACATGGAGGAGAATTGGAGAAAGGAGCATCAGGCCCTGTTTGTGTTGTACATCTGAAAGATGCATCTAGATGGTCCATCTGGATGGCTTATCCAGATGTTCCACCCATCCAGATGGACCATCTAGGTGTTGTTCGTTTCTACATTTCGTTTATCTATTCAGATGAATCATTTATCTAAATGCAACTATCTTTGTTTGTTTTTTTTTTCAATTCGCATTTACATCGAGATAAACTTTTTATTAAAATAATTAAAATAGATTTGATGGGAATTTGCATTTTTTATTTTAAAATAATTAAAATAGATTTTGGCGAGAAATTGAGTTTTCACGGTTTTAGTGGGAAATTGCGTTTTCTCAGTTTGGCGAGAAAATGCGTTTTTCTGGTTTTGGCAGGAATTTGCGGTTTTTTTTTGACGGGAAATTACTCTTTTCCGGTTTTGACCGGAAATTGCATTCTTTCCGGTTTTAGTGGGAAATTGCGTTTTTTTGGTTCTGGCGAGAAATTGCGTTTCCTCAGTTTTGGCAAGAAATTTTATTTTTCCGGTTTTGACATGAAATTGCATTTTTCCGATTTTGGCAAGAAATATCGTTTTCTCATTTTTGGCGGGAAATTAAGTTTTCTCGTATTTGGCGGGAAATTGCGTTTTTCCGATTTTGGCGGGAAATTGTGTTTTCTCATTTTTGCGGGAAATTGCATTTCTCGTTTTGGCGGGAAATTGGATTTTCTCGTTTTGGCGGGAAATTGAGTTTTCTCGTTTTTGGCGGAAAATTGTTTTTTCTCGGTTTTTGCGAGAAATTACGTTTTCTCGGTTTTGGAGAGAAATTACATTTTCTCGGTTTTGGAGAGAAATTGCATTCTTTCCGGTTTTAGTGGGAAATTGCGTTTTTTCGGTTTTGACGAGAAATTTCGAGGAATTTCCTCAGTTTTGGCAAGAAATTTTATTTTTCCGGTTTGACATGAAATTGCATTTTTCCAATTTTGGCGAGAAATAGTGTTTTCTCATTTTTGGCGGAAAAATAAGTTTTCTCGTTTTTGGCGGGAAATTGCTTTTTTCTGATTTTGGCGGGAAATTGCATTTTCTCAGTTTTGGCGGGAAATTGCATTTTCTCGTTTTGGCGGGAAATTTCATTTTCTCGTTTTGGCGGGAAATTGAATTTTCTCGTTTTTGGCGGAAAATTGTTTTTTCTCGATTTTTGCGGGAAATTGTGTTTACTCGGTTTTGGAGAGAAATTGCATTTTTCCGATTTTGGCGGGAAATTATGTATTCTGGTTTTGGCGGAAAATTACATTTTTTTGATTTTTGCGAGAAATTGTGTTTTTCCAATTTTGACGAAAAATTGCATTTTTTATTTTGATGGGAAGTTTTTTTGACAAAAAAACTTGTCAATTTTTGGTGAAGAGACTCACCTTCATCCAAATGCTTCGTATAGATTAAGCTTCATTTGGATGAGAATTTGAGATGAGTTTTTATAAATGCAGCTGTGTGATCCATCTAGATGTAGCATTTTAGTGTACAAAACGAACATTGATTTGCAGCTTTCACCTAGATGGATCACCTAGGTTAGCAAACGAACAGCACCTCAGNACGAAACTATACTTTATTAGTAAAGATTATCACCGAATAAAACTAATTCAGCCAATATGAAAAAATCTCATCATTTTGTAATTAGTCGCAAATTTCAAACGATATTAGATTCTACCTAGAAGAATGAAAACATTAATTAATTTGGAACAAATTTCTTTTTAAACACCACTTTCACAAAGAGAGTAATAAATAAGGCGTATAAGGTCAATCCAAAAGGTCAACACCAGTGGATTGATGGGATAAAGGGATCAAAATAATAACGTGCGTGAGATACCTAAATACACGTCCATACATATCTTTCCGTCTTTGTTGGACTCCTCAATAATAACGTGCATGAGATACCTAAATACACGTATGAGGCTAATGTATAAGGTGAATACCAGTTTGACCAAGTGGATACTTATGATTTAAAAAAGACTCTCAGAAAAGCTCATGTCCCTCTTTGATAATTTTCCCAAAAGGATATCACGCACGTTAAATGCGACAATAAACCGAAAAGCAAACCATAAAGTAAAACGACATAAAACTCTGAGTTTGATTATCATTGAAACTACGAAAGACTCTGAGAGATCAGAGTGACTCATTCTTCTCCATCGATGTACTTCAGCACAAACACTGTCACATCTTCCTCGCTATGCGTCCCGAGCTCCTTTGCTTTTTATTCAACATGACCAATGGAACACGTAGCTTATCACGAGCTTAGCTCCGGGGATAGCGGTTCTCCGGGACATCTCCCTCCTAGACGCGGAGGCTTTCCTTGGACGGTTGAGCTTAGGGTTTGGTGCGCGGTGGTCTAAGGTGTGCGGCGGCGGGATAACAGGGAAATTCGACGGAGGAAAGCTTGAGAGTCGTTCTCCTCTGGATTCTTGCGCTCGGGGACGCGGGGTACCTCCGAGGATGTCTCTACTTGAAGGTTAACCGTTGATGGATCTTTGGCGGGTTCCGAACACGCTAACCCTCCGTGTTCGTCAGAGATGGGGACACGGTATCGTCTTTCCCTCGCTTGAGCTTTTTCCTCTTAGGTTTTTAGATCTGTGTTGAGTTGTTGTTTGTATGTTTCTGTCGTTCAATCTTTTTTAGGTCACCGGTCTTTTCTCCGGCGTCGATGTAAAGGGTAGAATTTTATTTAATATATTAATATTCTTTGAAAAAAAAGAGTAAATAGGGGCTCAATGGATGGATAATATGTATATGTATTTTTAGGGTCGATATAATGAACAACATACCAAATCGATGAAGGAAACCTAACTTTGAACAAATACAAAAGCAAACACAAGTAGTTTGAAAGATCTAAACGTGTTCTAGCAACACACAATATGTTAATGCTGATCGTGTATTACAAACATATTTAATATAAAATTATTTGAATGACTATTTCAGTGGAAATAACGAAAAAGAAGTTTATTCTTCTTTTGAAATTTTAAACAGAACGAAAATTTATTAAAATAACCATAATAATAAATAAAACATCCATAATTAACACATGCGTTCAACAATGTGAACGCTGTTTTGGTTTAGATTGTATCCGAAATTATACCCTTGCATAGAGATGGCACCGATGATGATGTAGTCATCAGAACTTCTCGTGATGCCCAGACACAGAGTTCCTGGGGTGCCGTTGGGGAGAAAGAGATCCCTAGCCTTCACGCTTATTGTGACGCCACCAGCGAACTCGAAACCAATATCAATCATCTCTGGTATTTCTTGCACTTTTACTCTGTAGCAGAGTAGAGAGTCATCCTTGACTGATGTAAATCTTCTCATTGCATCTTTGACTTTTCTTTCAATGAACTCGTACATAGTGTCGGATAGGTGAGTTAGTGGTGTCCCTGTGTCAACAAATACCTCGGTTGGGGAGCAGTCCAAGAATGCTCGGCCAACAAATATTGTGTCTACGACGAAGATATTATGACCCCTCGAGACTTTGATTCTGGTGCGGGATCCATATATAATCGCATCATCACCAAGTATGAGACTGTGGTTATCTGTAGCCTCCCGCATACGACCGAAGCAAAGCGAGGACCTTGATCCGAGTCTCTCCACAAGGGAGTACTCTCCAGACCCGAGGCCCAGTATTCCGTTTCCTATATAGCCCTCCCCTTCGGCTCGATCGTTGCAGCCAAAATACACATCTTGTAGCACGTCGAACCCACCATCAAGAGTCGTCATTGCAAGCCTTTCCCTCGAAAGTATGCCTTTAATGACACTCTTATCTGCATATAATTGTGCATAAGTGCATCTTCTACTCTGATAACTATAGGTAAACTCTGGATTCGCGCCCTTTGGTGTTGATTCACAGTATCCAGCAGGATGGTATGTAGACGAGTCTTGAGGGCGATATCTGGGATAGATATATTCCCAGACGCAATTGGCGCATGGAAAACAATTTACCCAAGTTAACGTGCTCCCGGTGTCGACATGCAGGTACTGTGGCACAGTAGGTGAGCCAAAGTGGATCACTGCCACGAAAGCCAGACCTGTGTGCCTCTCTGGATACTTGAGGTGAGGGGCAAAGGTTTTGGGGCGGCTAAAGTAATTTTGCGGGCTTAGGTGCTTCAGCGGAAGATGTATAGAGGTCTTTTGCTTTGTAGTCGAAGCCTCTGGGACACTTAAGCTTGTTGTAGCCAGAGAAATTAATACGAGAATGTAACAGATTTTCATTTTCATTTTGATTGAGATTATATGAAATGATTTAGTATGTGGTTTTACAAAAATCTGGTTACACTTTTATAGTCAACGAGTACAAGAATAGGTGGGTTGTAAGTAAGAGATCATTAATAAGTTGGATTGCTTATTTGTCACACAATTCTCTCCGCCTTGATAAGCAAGCTTTCTATTTTTGAAATGATTGTTTCAATCAGACTGATTACAGCCTTTTATCTTTATTTCAAAAGCCATTTTTGTTAAATGGTCAACCAAACAATCACCAAACAGTAGGGAAAGTGTAAGTTTTGTGATAGTGTTTTGACGAAAGTCCACAGGTAGATTAAAGCTTAAAATGAACAATTTACTTTAAACCTAGTAAAATTGTAATAAGTGTTTTTTTTAAAGTTTTTGATAATAATGTAGAAGAATCATATTATTTTATTCTACTGTTGGTTGTATTTGTTCTGTTCATCTAGAATAAAATGATTAAAATTATGTTTTACAGTTTAGGTTAAATGGTTAAATATTTTATAATATTTATGTTATTACTATATTTAGTTAACCTAAATAAATAAATAAATCATGTTTTTAGTTTGATTCAGTTCAAAATGAATAGTTTGTTTCCTAAACTAACTGATTAATTAGGAGTTAGGACTAGGCATGGGCGTTTGGTTTTCAGTTTTGTTCTTTCGGCTTTCGATTTTGGTTTTCGTTTTTCAGTTATAGAGATATATAAATCGTTCGGTTATATATGGAATTCAATGATTTTTTGGTTCAATTATTTTTGTTTTCGTTCGGTTCACATAACGACTATAAGAACCGGTTTGTATCCGATACACCTTCGATTTCAATTTGGTTCCGGATATTTGCTTAATTTTTGGATAACTCGAGTGAAAAAAACAAATTTTCAGATAAAAAATCGAGTAATTCAGATAAATTTGAATAGTAGAAGTAAAAAATTATTTGGATACTTGGGTTATTTAGAGTAATTCGAATAATTTTAAATATTTTGGATAAAGCATATTCGAATAATCCAGGTTTTTCAGGTAGTTTAGTTTATAAGTAATACTTTCTTTAGAATATTTGATAATGTTAAATTAAAGGGATAATTTGGAAAAAATACCTTCATAAGAGATTTTATTTTGAAATTCATACCACTTTATATTTTTTTGGAGAACTACACTTATTCCTAAATGAAATTACCAAACTATCCAATTGCAATGTTTATAAGATTTTTTATATCTAACTTCTTCTAATAAAAAATAAACCACTTTAGATTCGTATGGTTTTGAAAATGGAACATTTTTATGATAAAATCAACAACAATCAGATTTAACAACAATGAATAGCAAATTCCCAGTATTTTTGTTCTTATGATTTAAAGAAAAACCAAAACCCATCAGTCAACAACACAAACGTCTATAGCAGTACCTAAATGATCACTTCTTTTGTTTGGAAGATTTTGTTTTGATGAGTAGACACGCATGAAACAAAGCCATACAGGAAATATACGAAGCAAATGGTGCCTTGCTGTATATTTTCTCTTTTACTATAGTTTATTCCTTCCAGTAACTTTCTTCTTTGATTACCACACAACGATTCTAGGGAAGAGATGATAACAAGTGAACACTGTGAATCTGGAAGACGGATGAACTCTTGCTGTTGCAGATAATTTCTGTAAAAATTGTGTATGATTCAATCCATCCATCCTTGTGCGTATGAAGATACCATTAACATCTTTATTTGGAGCTTAGGCCCAATACGGATCCGGGTTTGAATTCCAGGCCACTGAAAATAAAATTTAAAATCTGGGTTTCTCCGTTGTCCGGTGACCGAGATATACTCCGACCAATAACGTAGGATGATACAGACACTCGCTACTAGTTTAGACCCACGTCAGTAGTTGCCAGGAATACACCGAATTATTAACAAAAAAAAATACAAGAATCAACAACACGAACATATTTTTATCTCAAAACATTTACTACAAACACAGATAATAATAATAATAACTTTTATAAGTTTAGTTTTAGTTATATAGATTTATATATTAATTTAGTTATGAAAGATTAATTACTACAAACGTAGCTTTTTGTAACCATTAGTTGTCCGAATTTTAAAGTCCTAACTGAAAACGAAAAGCATACCAAGAGTGACTGCTAGCTATGTCTTATTTCTTTTTGATATTTTTAGGATATAAAGATTAATCTGAGAATTAAATAGATTAGATGAGAAATTTAAG
>OVBX01008009.1:0-10334 GCA_900406325.1 Erucastrum elatum
CGTACACCGACCACCGGTGCCTCCGAACGTCGGAGCTAGAAGGAGGCGATTTGTTTTTTTTCTCTTTGTCGAGTTTTGAGAGAGAGATAACCGAATTGGGCAATATTGTATTTTTACAATTGTATTTTTACAAAATCTTAGTTATTCAAACGAATGTTTCTTCTTATCACTAATATGCTGCAAAGCATATTTGTACGCAATATGGAAGAAAGAAAACGATATAACCAATCAGTGATCACTATTATCCGCACTCCATTAGTTAGACTTTTGAGTTTTGATCAAAGAAGAAAATTTAATGCATATCGACAAATGAAAATCCATCTACGGTCAACTCGAGATTTTCAGCCAACACTCTTTCGGAGATACCACGTAATATCATCATTATTTAATCGACATCTTTGAAACATGTGCTTCTTTTGACAATTAAAATATTTCTACATAAATTTACGTGTATATAATTTCCCCCTCTTACAAAAAAATCATGTTTTAAGACAAAAATATTTATAAAAAAAACACATTTTATATTTTCAACTCATTTATATTAAATAATAATTGAAACTTTAAGCTTTAAGAAATTTAGTTATATTTTTTTTGTCAAAAAAATTAGTTATATTTTTTTTGTCAAAAAAATTAGTTATATTTACTGAATTTACACTCTATAAATTTTGGGAAATGTTGGATTTTAAAAGATAATACATTTATAATCAAATCTAAGATAATTTTTTAATACAAGTGAAACTTCTAAACCATGTAACATTTTGAAACAAATGTAGTAATATGTAGAATACAAGTGTAACATCAAGATGGCCATATATTATCATATACATTAGCAAAGTATAAAATAATTGATTTGATTATTTATGTTGTTAGATTATATTTATTTTTAATAATACAATTTTATAGGTTAAGCGTGTTTTGAACTAAAATCAATTAAAGATTTATGATTTATCAAGCATTATTCTTGTAACTTATCAAGCCTAATTTCTGATAAATGATTATATGATTAGTAAATAAATGTTATCAGTCTTGTAGTGTAAATAATTTCCCCCTCTTACAAAAAAAAATCATGTTTTAAGACAAAAATATTTTTAAAAAATGTATATTTTTATATTTTCAACTCATTTTTATTAAATAATAATTGAAACTTTAAGATTTAAGAAATTTAGTTATATTTTTTTGTCGAAAAAATTAGTTATATTTACTGAATTTACACTCCTTAAAATTACGGGAAATGTTTGATTTTAAAAAATAATACATTTATAATCAAATTTAAGATAATTTTTTAATACGAGTGAAACTTCTAAACCATGTAACATTTTGAAACAAATGTAGTAATATGTAGAATACAAGTGTAACATCAAGATGGTTATCATATACATTAGCAAAGTGTAAAATAGTTGATTTGATTATTTATGTTGTTAGATTATATTTATTTTTTAATAATACAATTTTATAAGTTAAGCGTGTTTTGAACTAAAATCAATTAAAGATTTATGATTTATCATCAAGCATTATTTTCTTGTAACTTATCAAGCCTAATTTATGATAAATGATTATATGATTAGTAAATAAATGTTATCAGTCTTGTAGTGTAAATAATTTCCCCCTCTTACAAAAAAAATCATGTTTTATGACAAAAATAGTTATAAAAAAAACACATTTTTATATTTTCAACTCATTTTTATTAAATAATAATTGAAACTTTAATCTTTAAGAAATTTAGTTATATTTTTTTTGTCAAAAAAAATAGTTATATTTACTGAATTTACACTCCTTAAAATTATGGGAAATGTTTAATTTTAAAAAATAATACATTTATAATCAAATTTAAGATAATTTTTTAATTCGAGTGAAACTTCTAAACCATGTAACATTTTGAAACAAATGTAGTAATATGTAGAATACACGTGTAACATCAAGATGGCCATATATTATCATATACATTAGCAAAGTGTAAAATAGTTGATTTGATTATTTATGTTGTTAGATTATATTTATTTTTTAATAATACAATTTTATAGGTTGAGCGTGTTTTGAATTAAAATCAATTAAAGATTTCTGATTTATCAAGCATTATTTTTCTTGTAACTTATCAAACCTAATCCTGATAAATGATTATATAATTAGTCAATAAATGTTACCAGTCTTCTAAAAACCACATTGGTCATCAGATAAAAATGAATTCTAAGAAACCGAAAAATAAACATAGAATCCACCGACAATAACACGTGAGCGAGCGATCCGAGCGTTACAATAAAATCCGAGCGTTACAACAAAAACTAATATAAATTTTAATAAAGTTTAAAAAGCTCATAATAAAAAAATTAAATATAACTGTGAACCTCTAATAGCTATTGGATATTTTCCTCTTTTTAATCTCTTCTGATTGAAAAGATTTTTCCTTTCACTAAAATATTCCATTAAACTTTAAAATAAGAAAATATAGTTTTCTCTGGAAAACATAAAATTCTCTAGAAAATTAAAAGAAAGAAAAAAAGTATGATTGGAAATATATAAATAGGGACTGCCCTAAACGTCTAACCATCCAACAAAATCCTTGGCTTCCCCCCGAATCTCTCTCTCTCTNAGTCAAGCAAGCCTTCTTCTCCAGAAGCAGCTCAAAGGTTCTCTTTCTTTATTCGATCCCTTCTAGGGTTTTCCGAATTCGATCTGAATTGATTGGTTTTGATTTGATTGAATTTACGATTCCGGTTTAACCTAATTTTTTGTTTTGCAGATCTGTGCAAGAACCCGGTCGATGGTTTCTCTGCTGGTCTCGTTGACGATAATAACGTTTTTCAGTGGAGCGTCTCCATCATGGGTCCTCCTGATACCTTTTAGTGAGTTTTTTCTTTAATTCAGAGATAGATTCTAGTTGATTGTTTGATTCTATACAGAATTGGATTATGTCTCTCAGATCAGAATTGTGTGTGTTTGATTTGGTTCTTATCTTAAAGTTCAAGCTGTATTATTGAATTTGCTTAAGCTGATTGGTTTCCATTGTAACATGAATCTTTTGCTTTGGTGGTTCGTTACATTGTGGTAGTAGTTTGTTTGGTTCTGTTGTGTCAGACTCTGTTCCGCTTATGATATGTAGTATCTCCTTTTTTTTTCTATATACTGTGAGCTTAAATTTTAAGTTGTTATGGTGACGAAACTTGGTTCTCTGGTTGCAGTGAAGGGGGCTTCTTTAATGCAGTTATGATATTTACAGATGAATATCCCGTTGTCCCACCAACTGTCCAGTTCACTTCTGAGATGTGGCATCCTAATGGTATAAGTAACTCTTGTCTCTCTCCCTGATTCGAGTCTTTTCTGATGGCTTTATGTTACATTTTGAAAAACTGCAGTTTATTCTGATGGGAAAGTTTGCATATCGATTCTTCATGCCCCTGGTGAAGATCCTAATGGATACGAGCTTCCCAATGAACGTTGGACCCCTATCCATACGGTAAGCCCATTCGTTTCGTTTTTTTTTTGCACCATTTTGGTTTTAAGCAGCTATATAGTATTTGAGAAAGGTATCACAGAAGGATACTGGGTTTGTTTGATTTCTAGCTTATTATACAACTCTGCAATACTCTCTGCCCACTTGGTTTTTTTGAATGGAATTCGAAAATTGAGAGTACTCTGCAGAATGGTGTAGTATCTTGTAAGAATGCTCGAGTGGATACGAATATGGACTTGTTTCTGATGTCTTTGTTCTAAACCTCATCATCCGTTGTGTATTTTGCTCTCTCTGTTTGTTAGATCAGATGATATGGAGCTAATGGGTTGTTGTTGTGTATGTTGCAGGTCGAAACCATTGTGTTGAGTATCATATCCATGCTCTCGGCTCCCAATGACGAGTCACCGGCTAACGTGGAAGCTGCTAAAGAGTGGAGAGACAACAGAGCAGAGTTTAGGAAGAAAGTGAGTCGCTGTGTTAGAAAATCGCAGGAGATGCTATGAGCATCTCTACCTCCTGCGTTTTTTATGTGTTGTAGAAATTTCTATCCAAAGCTAAGGGGAGAGAAAGAATCAATCATCAAGAAGCAGCCAAGATGAATCTGTGTGCTCAAAAGCTTGTTTTCTTTTTTTTTCTTTTGGTTTTGGAGTTGGCTTTAAGGTTTGGGAATATTGTGGTGGAATCAAATCCCTTCCACCTTTTAGGATTATAATCTTACTCTCGTTAATGGATTCGTTTTCTCATTCCTTTTTTAATTATTTCTGATATTAAAATTCTCGACTGTTTTTCTTGTATGTGAACATTTTTGGTCTTGTTAGGAGCATTAGGCTTGAGCGTTCGGGGTTAGAATGGTTTTCGAGCGGAGTTTTGGCCGTGTATAGGTATTATAGAGATTCCGTTCGATTCTTAGTTTTAGAAACTAAACCGAAAAATTTATAAAGGTTCGGTTCTTAATTTTAGAAACTAAACCGAAAAATATCTGAATTTCTTTCCGATATAATCCATTGCGGAAATATTATAAAAGATATATTTGAAACATGAATAAAATATCCAAATACTATAATATATTGAAATACAGTAAAATACCAAGTACATCAAAATTCTGAAATTATAGATATATCCAAAAAATACCAAGAATATATATATGATATCAATTTTTTTTGGACACCAAGATAATCGATTAGTATTGGATAATGATCCAAAAACCAAACCGATATCTTCACCTGAAATCAAACAAGATCAGATTATTTCAGGTCAGTTCCGATTCAGTTCTCCGGGACCGGCATGATGCTGAGGAGAGATGGCTCGAACATCATTTTCAGACTTTCTTTAACGACTCCCGCATTAATTACCCGACAACAGTTTCTATTACAAAACATTAAACAAAGAGGACAAGAAGGTTTGTTGAATTTATTACCTTTGTGCACCTAATCCATTTAATGATGCACAAATCTTGCTCTCTTTATTGGTTCGTCAGAAACGTCTACTATCATGTGAGAACCGGGCTTTTAATTTCAAAATACTTTTCCAAAAAAAAAACGCAGCGTCTCTGAACCTCACCCGTTTGGTCGAATCCGCTCTGACCACTTAAACATAACCAAAAATGCTCATTTGCATTAATGATCTGGGACCGTTACCCCACACTGGTATGGCCATTTTGCAACAAAACCGATCCGGAAATATTAAACCAGACAAAAATCAAGAAAGCGACATTGTACCAAACCGGTTAACACGCTATATCTCTTTTTCGCATCACTTTCCCTCTCATTCTTCCTTATCTCTCTCTCTCTCTCTCCCTAATGACTCGTGACTCCAACTAAACTTACTTTAAAACTCGCCGCACTTCTCATGACTCCTGTCTCTCTTCTTCATCACCATCACTGTTAGCCACTCCTCTGATCTTCTCCTCCTCCGCCATGCGCTCGCCGCATGACTTCCGCAACGGCGAATCTCCGACGTACAGAGACCGTACTCACTTCCACTCCACCGTCGCGGCTCAGAAGCTCCGTCGCTTCAATTCCCTGATCCTCCTCCTCCGCTTAGCCTCTTTCTCCTTCTCCCTCGCCTCCGCCGTCTTCATGCTCACCAATTCCCGCGGCTCCGGTTCGCCTCACTGGTACGACTTCGACGCTTTCAGGTTCGAATTCTCCTTCCTCCGCTCCTCAATTTACAACAATAGTATTTAAAGAATCAAATTTGGAATTTGATAACTGAGATCAGAATCGCGTTTTTGGGGGTTTCAGATTCGCGTTCGTGGCAAACGCGATCGTGGCGTTATATTCCGTGTTCGAAATGGGAGTTTGCGTTTGGGAGTTTTCAAGAGAAACAACGTTATGGCCCGAAGCGTTTCAAGTGTGGTTCGACTTTGGTCATGATCAGGTGATTAATTAAATAAAAGGATCAATTATTTAAGCTTAGATTTGCATAATACTACTAGTCATAAAAGGCAAACATGCTGTCTCAATGATTGCTTACGGAGTTTAATTATTATATTCTTAACTTAGATATTTTAACTAACCCCAATTAATTATTTAACCATTCTCATTCTCCCTTGCTTTTCTTTAATAGATAGAAACATTAGTATATAAAAGATAAAAGACACGAGACATGAAACATTTGCAATTACCATGTGTAGGTGTTCTCTTACCTGTTGCTATCGGCAGGATCAGCTGCAGCAGCATTAGCTAGAACGATGAGGGGAGGTGACACGTGTACGGCCAACAAAGGCTTCTGTTTGCAGTCAGATGTAGCCATTGGTTTAGGCTTTGCTGCTTTTCTGTTCCTAGCCTTTTCTTCTTGCTTCTCTGGTTTTCGAGTTGCTTGCTTTCTCATTACAGGCTCTCGTTTTCACCTTTAGTAGTGACTGATTCTTAATGAAAAAAAACAGAGTCGTCTGTTACATTTGTCTATGGAGTTAATGTGTTAGAGCTTTTACCATATACATATAAGATAACAAAGTTTAATGAATCAAAACTATGAAGATTTCAGTTTACAGTGGATGAAACTGATGGAACATTGAATTGAATTGAATTGAATCATGAGAAGGTTTTAAAGCTTCAAAGCTACAAAACGAAACCACAAGATTGACTAAGCTTCTTCTGCTACAACAGTCTGAGGCTGTTGCTCTACTTTGACCTTAGCTTTACCCTTTTTCTTACTCTCCTTTGGCTTCTTCTTCTCCTCTTCATCTTTCTCTGCTGCATCCAGCTCGATCCTTACGAATACAGGACTCGCTTGCGCCATTACTTGACCTCCCTTTAGCTCTCCCCACTTGGTGTCATTCCATGTTATGCTGTTGAACTGATCAACTGAGAAGCCAAGCTGTGAATATATCTTCAGGCTTAAGGAAGGTGCAATGGGGGATAACGCGACCGCTATGATTCTCACTACTTCAAGTATAATCACCAGATCCTGTAATCAACAAAAACCAGTCACTAACTTGATCATCTTAACCAATAACAAATCCCTGTGTTCTTTTTTTTGTTATGACCTTGGCTGCAGCTTCTGCTGAGTCACCACCTTGTTTGAAAAGCATCCAAGGTGCTCGTTGATCCATGTAGGAGTTTCCAGCATTCCCTATCTCTAACACAGCCTCACACGCCGTTGATAATGAAAGATTCTCGTAGTTTGTCCGTGCCTTTTCAACCTTTTAATAGAGAAACGGTACAATATGAGATGAAAGACTAACTTAATGAAGCAATTTAGAGAGAAGAGAACTTTTACCAGCTTCTCTACTGTGTCTTTCAAAGGAACTCCTTCAGCTGCAACTGTAGAATCTACTACTAAAGTGGACTCACAGTTCTTTTTAAGAAGGCCAAGAGTACGGTTAAGGAGATTTCCTGAAGAGATAATGCAGCAATAAAAAAAATTTAGAAACCGAACAAGACTCAAAGAGTTTTAGAGTTTTAGTAGAGTTAGAAGAAACCTATAGTGTTGGCGAGATGTGCGTTGACAATTTTTATAAAACGGTCTTCTGAGTAGTCCCCATCGTTTCCAAATTCAACCTCCCGGATGAAGAAGTACCTGACAGCATCTGGTCCAAATTTCTGAACCAACTCAAAAGGTTCTAGAGTGTTCCCCAACGATTTACCCATCTTCATTCCATCCTATGATGTGAAAAACAATAGAAGCAATGATATCTCTCACATCACTAAGACCAAAAGAAGTGGGCGAGAACAAGAACTCTATCCAGAGTTTTTTATTTGGTTCGTACCTTTGTCAAAAAGCCATGGCCAAACACCATATTTGGAAGTTTAAGACCAGCAGACATAAGCATAGCAGGCCAATAGACAGCGTGAAATCGTAGAATATCCTGCAGAATAATGGAAATATAAATTCATGAATTTGGAAACACATATGAGAACAAGGATGCTATTGTGTCCAAAAATCTCTAAGAACTCCAGAAAGTAATCAGTTATAAGCAAATGATGAAGGTGAATCCTAATAATAATATCACTGGAGTTGATAATGAGCATAAGCCATATACCTTCCCGATCAAATGCAATGAAGCAGGCCAGCCTAATGTAACGGCAGTGTCTAGATTTTGTTGCTCATTGTATTCTGTTAGAGCTGAGATGTAACTGTAACGAAAAATGACAGAAATGAGCATATTAGAGTTTAATCTCACAATCTAATACAAGAAGCCTGTTCTTGGATGCTAAGTAAACTAGGGGAAACAATCTTTCTTACCCCAGTAGAGCGTCAAACCAAACATATATGGTTTGCTTATCGTCATTAGGAACAGGAATTCCCCAATCTACTAATGCTCGAGAAATCGAAAAGTCCCTTAAGCCATCCTTTACCCATGTTTGGACCTATTAGAAAGAAAAAAAGATTAAACAGAATAAGCTAGAGACTCTTCTAAGGTCCACACGTACTAGTTGAATGCGTCAAAGGAAGACTTGTGTTCTCACCTCATTTAGACGGTACGAAGGCTGCACAAAACGAGGATTCTGAGACAAAACTTCCTCAAGAGGTTTCTGATATTTGGATAGAGCAAAGAAGTAGTTATCTTCTTTCCTTGCAACACATGGCATTTGATGAACAGGGCAACAACTGTTTTCAAGCAGCTCCTTCTCATCCTACAGAGAGGATTCAAAACCAAAACCAAAACTTATAATAAACCATAAAAAATGTATAAATCCTTTAACTAACTCTTCATTTTAAAGGAAACAAACCTTATACTCCTCACAGTTAACACAATAAAGCCCTTCATAATCAGCTCTATATATATCACCGTTGGCGAAAACACGCTCATAAAACTCTTTCACGATAGCTTCATGCTTAGGATCAGTGGTTCTAACGAACTTATCATAAGCAACATCAAGTTCTTTCCAAAGAGAACGATAAGATTGAGAAATGAGATCACAATGCTCAGCGGGTTTGCGTCCATTAGCAGCTGCAGAGGTAGCAATCTTCTCACCGTGCTCATCTGTTCCCGTGATAAAGATAACCTTCTTCCCAAGCAGCCTCTACACAAAAAACAAACAAGACCCATCACTTAAAAATCGAAACTTTACAATAACCCTTAGAGGTAAAGTAGTAAAAAGATTGAAGCTTTACGAGAGGCCAAACAAACCTGGAAACGAGCGATTGAATCGGCGGCGATGGTGGTGTAGGCGCTGCCCATGTGGGGAGGGGCATTTACGTAATAGAGAGGAGTGGTGAGGACGAAAGTCTCTGTGTTTTCATGGCTGGAACTGGAATTGGAGTAGAGAGCTCTGGTCGGGGAAGAAGCGAGCTTTTTGGAGAATCTGAAGCTGTTTCTAGAAGAGAATGGTTTCTTGCTGAGTGGAGTGTTGAATGGGTTTAAGAAGGAGAGGGCGTTGTGAAACGAAGAGTTCAGTCTCGCCGCCATTGAGCGAAAGACCTTCGCCGGAGAAGCGGAGGGAGGAAGAAGAGATAGGAAGAGGGGACTGGCAATTTTCGAGCGCAAATTAGGTTATGGTTCGGTTAGTTAACCGATTCAAGTTGAGTAAACCGATTCTTTATGGGCAAATTATAAAACCAAACTCCAAACTCACTACATACTGTGATAACTCGAGAGCTATTAGTATTTTTGATTTTTTTTTTCTTTTGTTCAATATGGAATGGAATATACGCTACTATAACATTTGGGGAAAAATGCCCGTTCACGTAATATTTTTGAATTTTTAAGTAATTCGATATGAAATGCACACTAATACAAAGTTCGATAGAAAATAGATTATGACGAATAAAATTCAGGTTGTAATAAACAATTTTCTCCCAAACGTTTCACAAATATATTCCATCTGTTTTAAAATTATTATGTTTAAAAAAAGTTTAATATGTATTTTTCTTTATAATTTTATCTGATACTAGTGATAAATTGTAAATTTCGAAAATAAAAAAATTATTAAGTTCCTATTAATTGAAAATTAGACAAAATAGCTAACACAAGTAAATAATATATTTATAAATTGTAAATATTAATTAAAATATATTTTATTGGTATATAATAACAGCCAAGGTATTTCAATACCATATATTTTGTAAGGTTAGTTGTAATTGTAAATTGGTCTTACTCGACCGGATGAGCTCTCCTCACCCGTGGGTTTGAAATCACTTCATTCGTCTATATTCTACTGCCACGGTTTTTGTACACCTTTCATGTTTAAAAGCGAGCCCAGCTCGTCCAGGAAGCCATCGCAGAGGAACCCATCACTTCAAAAACCTTCCTTTTTAAATGCATTCTCAGACGGATGGAGAATAATAACTGTGGGTGTGATGCAAAGTGATAATCGCACTGACAAATTACTCCGTTTCTTTGTTAATGTTTTGGTCCCGGTGATATTTGAGCATGTCTTTTTTTTGAACACAACTTGATTTCATTAAACTTCAATGGTTTTGGGTACAACCGTACAAC
>OVBX01008012.1:0-10332 GCA_900406325.1 Erucastrum elatum
TATATATATATATATATATATATATATATATATATATATATATATATATATATATATGTAATTATACATTTTTGCGTTGGTTTTGGGTAAGTTTTTGGAAAATAAATATATATAACCTTTATGGTTTTTAAGAATGTTAGGATATGTGGAGGAATTACGTATGTTACGATTAATTATGTTTATTTTGAATTTACGATTAAGTTGTATGTTGTTTTGATAACTCTGAATCCATAGTTAGGTGGTTGATTGTGTTTTGTATATTTTGGGCTCTAAAAGTGGTCTAGTGGTTCTCATGATTATCATTTGTATGAATCCATTGGACTCAGCATGATTGCATTTCGTTACGTTTTATGTTGGAATGAATATGATATTGAAGAGTTGAGTAAAATAATAAAAGTGCAAATCTAATTGTTTCAGTTTCATGTTTGATTTATTTAAGGTTGTATTTATGGAACAAAAAAATACTCAAACAAAAATAAAGATGATGAACATATATAAATTATTATTTTTCCTTGTTGTTGAAATTTGATAAATTTTGATTTTGGATGATGGATTTTTTTTTTATATTCTAACACTTTCTTAATTTATTTATTAATAATATTTTTAATTTAGTTGTTTTGTATAAAATAAGATGTCACGATGGAATTTTATAATATTTTTACTTGAAAGATTAACTATTTTGAAATGGAGGGTTAATCAAGTTCGTACTCGTCTATACCGTAGGACGGGTAATAAACAAATTAAACTTAATTAAAACTAACTTAAATTTTTATTATATTTATAAATATATTCCGTTTATCTTCAAATAAATAATACTAATCTTCACTATTTGTTATGTTGTTCTTAGAATTTAAAAGCTCGATAAATTAATAAGAAAGTTTAATTTTTTTATTAGTGTAGTTATTTTATATTTTTCAGCGTTTTTATACCTTTACTCTAGAGGTAAGTAAAATAACATTACTTCAAATCATAGTTGAAAGTCAATAGATGCATCATGGGCTATTTCTCCTTTTATCATTTGTTTTTGAACATGTTGATATTTTCTTTTCTCTTATACGTTGTCTTTTGAACTTATTGATGTAGATAATGATAAAAATGAATAAATTTAATTTTTATTATTTAAATAGCATAACAATTTAAAATTGATTATTTAACGTATGCATACTTATTAATTTTTCTATCAAGTAATCAATGCCATCCACACTGATAATAAAATTTTAGACAAACATATATTACCGAACATCAAAATTATATTTTTTTTTGTTTACTATATTATGTAGTTTATAAATATAAACAAGAATTGATCAAACATTGTTATTATTTATAAAAATTTAAAAATTAGTTACCATAAATCATTGTTTGTAAAATAATTTACACTATCTGCTAGGGATATTAATTGGTTCTAGATTTTTTTTTTTAAATCTAAATTAAAAAAATAAAAATAAAAATTATTAATCAAAAAAATTATAATTTTTTTTATTAAGACTTCAAAAATGATAAAAATGTAAACAAAGTCACTTAAGTGACATCTCATTTAATATATGAGATTTTTTTTTATAAATGTTTTATAAGCTCTTATAAATAATTAAAACCGTGACAAAATAATTTTGTAAGCCATGATAAATTATAATTTTTAAATATTTTTTATAAATGACTTATAAGACATATATGAACATTACAAGATATTAATAATTATTATAAGACTATATGTCCAAATATATTGTTTTATGTAAGAATATGAAATGATTATATCAATTTCTACAAATTGTGTTCTATTAATGATTTTATGTAGTATATAAATATAAAAATAATTAATAAAAAATTATTACTTTATATGATTTGAAAATTAGTTACTATAAATTATTATTTTTAATATCATTTAGATTATTTGATAAGTGATATTAATTAATTCTAGACTTACCTTTTATTGTAGATTTAATTAAAATTATTGAAAATCGCTCAACAGTAAAATTATAATTTTTTTTGTTAAATTCAATTATTATTGACATCTAATCAAATGTCATATATATATATATATATAAAGTTAAATTTTCTCTATTCTTCTTCCATGTGATATGGGGTTTTGCGACACGAGACCTCATATTTAATTTTTTACATTTTAATTTTTTTTTTTTTTAGATTTTTATAATTTGGTCAAACAATTTTCATTTGTGCATTTTTCTTTACGGATTGACCCCAAAATTTCTAATCGTGATTTTAATCTCTAGTGCACACAAATGACTTCTATATGCAACTCATCCATCATATTTAATCCTTGTCACATTAACCATCATCATATGAATAATCTATTTTACTACTCACTAAAATTAAAAATGATAAAAATAAATAAAATAATATACATATATTTTAAAATTTAATTTATTAAAACTAAAAATAGCATAAACGTTCACTATTTTATTATTTTAATTATTATTTTATTTACAAATTAAATGTTTATTTTACTATTAAAATTATACAATAATCAAATTAAGAAAAAAAAAACTAAAGCACAACACAGACCTCCACAATTATAGAGAAAATAATATCATAATAATACTAATTCAATAAAGGTCTGAATCTGAAAGTTGATCAGAAACAAAGACTACTTACCACACATTACCTTATAGTGTTTTGGCCAGAATAAGCATAGGTCAGAAAAGAGTAAAAAATGTAAAGTTGAGACAATTAATCAATTAATCCTCTGAACACAAAATAGCGCAATAAGAAACTAAAGCAAAGAACTAAGATCAGCAGGTCAAAGAAAGAATAATCACTGGAAAGTCAAAATCACCACGAAACATGAAGACAATACCTTAAGCACCGGAATCACAACTATTAGCTAAGAAGTAAGAAATATTTCACAAACTAAACAAGCACAAGACACCTATGCCAACGAAGAACCATAAAACTCTAGATAGAAGGGACCAGAGTCCCAAGAGACTAACTCTGCACAAGTATACCGAGGGAAGCAGAGAAAGAAGAAAACAATTAGAGGGAGGAAAAATGGAAGCCATCGAGAAACTAGAGTTCAGACCATAAATAATTTTCAAAGCCCACAAAGCATATATAAAGGAAAATACTATATAAACCTGAATTGGTAAACCTGGCGAAATGGAAAACCACCAGAGACGCAAGCAGCGATGATAGCTAAAACGAGATTAAAAATTAAAGAGAGAAGGGGATACAAAACAACATCAGCAAACTGTGGAACCATCCTCGAGTTATGAAAGAGAGCATAGAAGTAAGATAAAAAATCAGATCTTGAAAACCAAGACGAACATGGACTATCAATGACAAACCAAAAACTAGGAAAACAACATTAAAGACGACTTAACTCTGATCCAACCCAAGGAACATCAGCTGAAATTTTAAGAAGAAGAAGAAGAGCCAATATTGACTTGAACGGCCTATAATGTTGTGAGAAACAACCTCACAACTTGGAAATCATATGTTCGATTTACAACTAATATCATTGAGGAGAAGAATGATAGGAAGAACAAAAGCACAAAGGTGACGGTGATGATGAAAAGACTACACACAGAAAGATAAACAAAATACATAGATGGTGTGATGACTCAATGTCAAAATATGGGGAGAAGGCAAAAAAATATCTTAAAAGAATAATTTTCAAAAATATTAAAAAAATAGAATACAATTTGCGCTAAATTTTTTAATTTTATAATCAACACATGCCTAAATACGATGTTAATGAAATTTATTATGATTTACACCATATGGTCACTCCATCACTAATAAGTATTACACAATATTGAAAAAATAAACACAAAATATATTAATGTATTAGCTATTACTACATAACACAATGAAAATACCAAATACTACTTTTAAAAAATAAAAACGATCAAATAACTACATCATATATATTATATTTAAAACCAATGAAACACAACATTCCGCTCAAAGCGCATATACACCCCTATTAATGTGGGAAAAAATGTTAGTGATCTTTTCAATTCAAAACAACAAAATTTAATAAATTAACTTGCAGCGTGATCTTAGAATAAAAAAGATTATATTATTATTTTAATATAAAGTAAAATTCTAAATTTTTTATAAAATTACAACATATTTCAATATAAAAAAATTAGTGTAAACTTACCTGTCCGAAAGGCGGGCCAACCCCTAGTTTAATATATACGAAGATTTTAGATCTAATTAAAATCATTAAAATTATAAAAAAAGTCTTTGATTATATTATGTAGTTTATAAATATAAAATAGAATTGATCAAACATTATTATTGTTTAAATAATTTGAAAATTTAATTACCATAAACTATTATATGTAATATAATTTAGATTGCTTTGCAAGTGATATTAATTGGTTATATATATATTTTTGAATCTAAATTAAAATATATAAAATTAAAAAAATTTGACCAAGCAAATTATAATCTTTATCTTAAGACTTCAAAAAAAGTTGACATGTAAACAAAAGTCACTTAAGTGATATCTCTTTTAATATACATGATGAATAATATAATTTTTGATAGATAATTTATAAATAATATATATTTTAAATGACTTATATGATATATATGAAAATTATAAGATATTAATAAGTATTATAAAATTATGTTTATAAATATGGTGCTTTATTTAATAATACGAAATCATTATATCTATTTCTACAAATTACTATTAACTATTTTATATTGTTTATAAATATATAAATAATTAATCAAACCTTATTACACTTTATATAATTTGAAAATCACTTTGTAAATGATAATAGTTAGTTCTAAACTTACGTTCGGTTTTAGACCTAATTAGAATAATTAAATTATAAATTTTTTTTTAAAAAAAATACGTAATTGACTCTCTAATTTAATGTATAGAAAAAATAATATAGTAGTGATGATAAGTAATCGAAATAAGGGCAAATGCGGAAATGAATTAAGAACACCTTTTCCTCTCTCTCTCTCTAGCTAGAGAGAAACGAGGAAACAGAGAGGGAGACACTTTCTTCGTCTGGTAACAGAAAAAAAAAATCAATCATATAAGCTCAACATCATCCCTTCCGTCTTCAATGTCTTCTCGTCGGAGAGTTCTTCTTAAGGTTATCATCCTCGGCGATAGCGGGTAACGTTGATTTGATTTGATTTGATTTTGATTTTGTCCCCCAATTGATAAAAAGAGAATCTGAAATCCTTTGATTTGTTGTTGTTCAGGGTTGGGAAGACATCGTTGATGAATCAGTACGTTTCTAAAAACCAAACACACAGATCTATATTACTTTTTTTTTTTGATATAAATCATGTTTTTAATTCTGATTTTTGGACGATTGATTGAATTGGAATGGGTATGATTATAGGTTTGTGAATCGCAAGTTTAGTAATCAGTACAAAGCTACGATTGGAGCTGATTTCTTGACTAAAGAGGTTCAAATTGATGACCGCATCTTCACTTTACAGGTATACATCTAATCTATTATATTGCTTTTTTAAGTATGAATCGTCAACATTATTATTATTGTTATTGCTTATTATATAGTTTTATAGCATTACTGTGAGTTTTTTGAGTTTTTTTTTATGAAGTAGAAAGAAGTTCAATTATTTGGTACAATTTGTTTCACTTACTGTGATTTTCTTATGATATACAGTAATTGCTTACAAATATCAAATTTGTAACAATTTGATTCACCTACTGTGTGTTTCTTATTAGGTTCCTAACTTCTTGGGACTTCCTTCATGTGTCAACTATTTGAGTCGATCATTAAGTAGAAAAGAAGTTCAAATCTTGCTTTTGAGTAACATTTTTTTATTCTTCTGCAATGTTTCTCTTCGGAAACTACAATGTATTGTCGTCTCTAATGATCTGTAACTTGTATTACTAGTACAAAAAATGATCTTTCATGTGTTTGAAGTTATTATTATTATTGCATTTTATACAGTTTGCATTTATGTAGAAAGAAGTGCAAATCTTTGTAACCAATTTGAGTCACCTACTGTGTGTTTCTAAGGAAAATACAGTGTTTTCTTGTGAAAATAGAATCATGTATTTATATCTCTTTAACTCTAAACAGATTTGGGATACCGCTGGACAAGAAAGGTTCCAAAGCTTGGGAGTTGCGTTCTACAGAGGAGCTGACTGTTGTGTTCTTGTCTACGATGTCAATGTTATGAAATCTTTTGAGAATCTTAATAACTGGAGGGAAGAGTTCTTGATTCAGGTAACGAACGTATCCTCCTACAGTCTGTTGTTATTATCAGTACCAAATGTTGTCATCGTCTTCATTCATGGTGTCCCTTGTATAGGCTGGTCCATCAGATCCTGACAACTTCCCGTTTGTCGTCTTGGGGAACAAGACTGATGTTGATGGTGGCAAAAGCCGAGTGGTTAGTAACACCATTTGTGTTTCTTTATCCTTTTGTTTCTAGAAGCTATGCTTAAAGTCATCATCCCTTACTCTGTCAGGTTTCTGAGAAGAAAGCAAAGGCGTGGTGTGCGTCTAAAGGAAACATTCCTTACTTTGAGACATCTGCCAAAGAAGGATTCAATGTAGACGCAGCTTTCGAGTGCATCACCAAAAATGCTTTCAAGAATGAACCTGAAGAAGAACCGTACGTATATAATTACTGTTTGTCAAGATTTGCGTTTCTTCATGTTGATTCTAAGTCTTGTCTCCTTATTTTTCCTCTAGGTACCTACCCGACACGATTGATGTTGCTGGAGGTCACCAACACAGATCAACAGGCTGTGAATGCTAATCAAGCAAAAAGTTTCTTTCAGTTCATTTGATTTTTTATAGATTCTAACGAACTAGCTCATTTTCTTTTGGGTTCCATACAATATTTTCAATCGTGTAGCGTTACCAAATATCATTTATGAATGCATTCGAGATTCTAAGCTTTGTTCTCCATACTTTTCTGAAGTCTACGATTCTGTAATGTAATCATCTCTGTGATTAGTTATAATTTAACATCACAATGTTTTTCACAATGTATCACTGTCTCTCATCACTTCTCTTTATCCATCGTATATTCGTAAAGAGAATGAAAAAAAATCCCACAGTTGTATTTATTAATTCGTAAACTCATCACATCTTTAAGATCTTAGGGAAGGTTACAAAGACTAGGATTCCATATGTGAACGAGAATCTCTTTAACTACTTCACATCTTTTCTTTTGTTGCTACAAAGACAAGATGAAATCTTTATTAGTGGAAGCGATTTCAAAGTACATTAGAGTTAAAAGATTATAAATCTCACATCCTATAACCAATGTTTTTAAAACCATACCGATCCGATGGTTAAACTAAGTTCGATTGTTCATGGACCTATCGGATAACCAGATTGTATCTCAAAGTTATTGAATTAAATAAAAACCATTAAAACCATCAAAAGTTCATAGACCAACTATATAAACAAAAAAAATAGTTTATATTTACACTTTATATTTGTATTTATTTATATTTTAATTACTTGTCATATTAACACTACTTTAAAATTTATAATATTAAAATATATTGAACCAAATTATTGAATCATGTTTGATCTGATCAAACCATATTGAACTATGACCAAAATAATTTCTACTTCAGTTTTTGTTCCAGTTTTATAAACATTTCCTACAATCTTAGTGTTGAAATATGCTTTGAATCTGCAAGCTGAGTTATATCGGGCGATCCAGACGTCATGGATCGGACGATATCTGACCGGGAGTATCGATCGATAGACATGTTGTCGTATCGGTCGATACTATCCAAATCCGAGAAATATGGAAAGTTACATTAAAGACTTTCTTATATATACATCTAGGGTTTTACCCTATTCTGTAGCACGAAGTGTATTCTGAAAAACTCGCCTCCATCAATAAAATACTCTCTTTGCCTGTGGACGTAGCCGTTAGTGGTGAACCACGTTAAATCTCTGTGTCTTTCTTTATTGTTTATTCATCTGTTAATCTATATCCTCTCACATCCGTCACAACAAACTGGTATCAGAGCTTCAGGTTGAATCTGGTGAGAAGATGTCTGGGATGAACTTGAAGATCGACAAGTTTACTGGAAGAAACAGTTTCAGTCTCTGGAAAATCAAGATGAAGGCGTTGCTGAAGCAACAAGGTCTTTGGGCACCGTTGCCAGGGAAGAAGATTGAACCTGTTACAGCTGAGATGGAGGTTACTGAAGAAAAGGCGTTTTCAACGATTCTGTTGTGTCTGGCAGATGAGATCATCATCGAAGTTTCCGGTGTTGATACTACAGCTGGTTTGTGGTTGAAGTTAGAGAGTCTATACATGACAAAATCTCTAACTAAGAAACTACTTCTGAAACAACGTCTCTTCGCTTTGAGGATGCAGGAAGGTACACAACTTCAAGATCACCTTGATAGTCTAAATTCCATTATGTTGGATCTGAAGAATATAGACGTTAAGGTGGAGGATGAGGATGCGGCACTGATTTTGTTGGTTTCACTAGCAAACTCCTATGAGAACTTTGTTCAGTCATTCATAGGGAGTAAGGATACAATGAGTTTGGAGGAAGTCAGGTCGGTACTTCACAGCAGGGAGTTGCGACACAAGGCATCAGGTTCTGGTACAGATGACCAAGCCTCTGGGTTGTTTGTATGTGGTGGAAAGAACTTTGGAAAAGGCAAAAAGTCGAAAGACAAGAAGCCGTTTTCAAGGGGTCCTAAACCAACTGATATTTGCAATTACTGCAAAGAGAAAGGGCATTGGAAATCTGATTGTCCTAAGAAGAAGAAGCAAACTGGTTCCGCTGCAGTAGCCGAGGATGAAGCTAAGTATAATGATATTGCGCTGGTTGCTCACGGAAAAGCACATCCTAGAGATGTATGGATTCTTGACACAGGCACGTCATATCATATGTGTCCAAGGAGAGAATGGTTCTCAGAGTATGAAGCAGTGGCTGATGGCAAGATCAAGATGGCGAATGACTTCGCTTGCGATATTGCAGGAATCGGTTCTATTAAGCTCAGGACACATGATGGTAGAGTCTGCATGTTGACTAGAGTTAGACATGTTCCATCTATGTCCAAGAACTTGATCTTAATTAGTCTTTTGGATAGCAGAGGTTTCAAGTATTCAGGTGGAGATGGAGTTCTGAATGTCTACAGGGATTCAGATGTGATTCTTAGAGGTTTCATTCATGGTATTTTGTATTTGCTGGAAGGTTCTACGGTTTCAGATTCAGCAAATATGGCATCTCCAGAGGTTCACAAGGGAGATATAGACATGCTGTGGCATATGAGGCTTGGACATATGAGTGAGCGTGGGATGCAGATTCTGTCGAAGAAAGATCTTCTTTGTGGTCATAAGACCAAGAGTCTTGAGTTTTGTGAGCATTGTGTATTTGGGAANACAAGACAAAAGGCACGCTGGATTACATCCATGCAGATTGTTGGGGTCCCTCCAAGGTGGAGTCGCTGAAGGGTCACATATATTTTGTGTCTATGATTGATGATTATTCAAGAAAGACTTGGATAACATTTATGAGGCACAAAAGTAAAGCATTCAACAGCTTTAAGAAGTAGAAGATACTGGTGGAGAATCAAACTGAGAAGAAGATTAAGAGGCTTCGTACTGATAACGGTCTGGAATTTTGTTCATCAGAGTTCAATCAGTTTTGTAAGGATGCAGGGATTGCTAGGCATCATACAATCAGGTATACACCACAGCAGAGTGTAGCAGAGAAAATGAACCAGACATTGCTGGGGAGAGCGAGGTGCATGCTTTTTAATGCTGGTTTAGAGAAGATATTTTGGGCTGAAGCAGTGAATACAACTTGTTATTTAATCAATATGAGACCACATACATGGATCGGGTGTCGAATACCTAATGAGGTGTGGTCAGGCAGGTCTGCTGATTATTCTATTCTGAGAGTCTCTGGTTGCACAGTTTACTATCATGTTAGTGAAGGAAAGCTGGAACCAAGAGCAAAGAAGGGACTATTTATGGGATATGGAGATGGTGTCAAGGGATACAGAATTTGGTATCCTTTTGAGAAACGAGTGGTCATGAGCAGGAACGTTGTGTTTGATGAGAGTTCTATGCTCAAGAGTTTAGCTGATTCCCGTTCAGAAGCAGAGCAGGAGGATTTTAACAAGCAGGTGGAGCTGCAGGAAGAACAGTCGGATGAGCTGCATCGATCGATGTCAGATGGTCAGAATCGATTGATATCAGATGGTCAGCATCGATCGATGTCAGATGGTCAAAATCGATCGATGTCGAATGTTCAACATCGATCGATATCGGAAGATGAGATCGAGCGATCGCTGACAGACGAGCAGCCAGATTCTTCTAATTCTGAAAGTCAACCTATTGGGTCTGAAAAACGCAGTATTGCTAAGGACA
>OVBX01008014.1:0-10330 GCA_900406325.1 Erucastrum elatum
CGGTGGATCGCGGGAAGAGAGTCGATGAGTAGCTACAAGAAACCGCCATTGATGAATCTCTGACCCTCTATGTGTGTGTGTGTGGATCCGAGCTGCTCTGACTTAGTGAGATAAAATATAAAAAAAAATGTGTGGTCTTCCTTGCGAGTAACGGTATTTAACTAACTTTTTTATATCATACAGCAAATGGCTCTAGGGTCACTGGGTCACAAAAGCCCATTAANGGAATTAGGGATTCTTTGCTGTCACTTGCTGAACTAGAAAGCTTTTTCACCATCGTCTAAATACAACCTTGCTTACAATCACTTTAGATGATTGGTTGGGTTTTATTTTATCTTTCTAATTTAGCTTTATTTATTTTTAAAGCATTAACCAATCATATTATAACTTTATTTTTTAAGTTACATAAAAAAAAAACAAAAGCAAATTTTTTTCTACATATTTTAGAGAAAACCCTACATCTTTGTTTTATAGGCTTTAATTTAATTCTGTGTGTTTTTAAAATTATTGAAATATTTTAAATAACATAAATATTATTTACATATCACATCTTAAATAACAATAAACTTTGATAATTTACAAAAATAATTAATATAAATTATTTTAGTAGATAAAAAATAATTATTTTATATATACATCACATATTTTGTTTTTATCTATATTATATAGCTTACAGTTGTTGCCAAAAAAAATATATATAGCTTACAGTTACAACAAATTTAACTACATCAAAAATATCAACAGAAAAATCTACAGTAATATTCTGCAGCTACAACCAACTTACCTACAACTAATTTTTTACACTGGTGGTGAACAATGATACAAGGGCTGAAGTCAATTTTTTAGGTGACCATTTGTTGGTAACTCTATCTGTAACTAGTTGCATCTCATTGGCTTCTGTTTTGATTATTATCTCTGTATTTTGAGGTATACTTTAGGGGTCTAAGAGGCAGTTTTACTTGAGTCGTAAGTAGAGTGGTGTCCTCACCGGGTTGAATTACATCTGAGTCCAAATTCAGATAGCGTAAGGTCGATCTGGTGGCTTTAGGTGATATTAGAAGTTTCAGTTTGTAAATGTGGTTGAATCTTCTGTGATGTAAATCATATTCCTTTCAAAATGGTCAATGATAAATAATGATAAGTTGTTTATGAGTTAAAAAAAAAATAGTAAATCAATATCAATGTGTTGCCCAGGGGCGGACCCTGAGAGATGTGGGATCAGTTGACACAAGCAAAAGATTAAAATTCTATATTTGTACACCATGTTCATTGATCTGTGACAGCAAAGTTGATTTGAAACGGTGAACCCATAAAACTCAGGTTCAAACCCCATTGTTTCCCTAATATTTGCTGAATTTATAAGCAAATGGGTTGAACAAACACATTTAAAAATCATTAGAAGATAATTTTAAAAATTTATCAAAAAATGGGTTAAAAATATATTATCAAATTTCAGTTTTCTATCATTTAAAATATAAATTAATGCAGCACTGAATAAATTTACAATATTTTACTAAAATAAATATTTTTTTTAATCTCACACGTAAACTGATTACAGCTTAATAATATATAAATATGGCTATGGATATATTTCTATATTTTTAAAGTAAACCCAAGCATAAAAATTTATAAAATAATTTATAGTAAAAGTGGTTTTCCCGAAAAGATCATATTATCTATTTCAAATAAATACATGTTTAAAATATTAATAAAGTACATATTGATAGGGGTATGGAATACATTTCTAATTATCTTTTCGTAAACAAAAATTTGTAAATATATTATACATCACCAAATCAAAATAAGTTTTTCACCTTTTATTCATAAATTTAAAATCGAAAACTAAACTATACAGTTTGAACAACTGAATGGGCTTATTATTAAGATACAGACAAAAGTCAAATAAACTTAGTGTTTATATTTAGGCCCATAATCATAATCTTATATTTAAAAAACTGAGCTTATATTTTCTTACAGTTTTCTTATTTTTGAATGCTGTTATTTTACTTGGTTTCATTATCACATAATCTATGTTTGTCTAAATAATTGGAAACCAAATACAAGCTTATATATTAATTTATAAAATCTACTTTGAAATTTCATTTTATATTAACTGAGAATTCACTTAATTAATTTTTGCTTAGGTGTCTATGAGTTTAAGAAAAATATTATAATTTTATTTGTTAATGGATTTTCTATTTTTATTTATTTTATGAGTAAAAAAATCAGTTCTAGAATCAATAATTTATGATGATTAAATATGTCATTTATATAAAAAACAATAATGCTCATAAAATCATTTTCAGTAATCAAGTAATTATAAACTATAAAATATATGTCAATGTAATTTGTAGAATTGATCAAGTAGTTTTATATTCCTATGTAATTGGATATTGATATGTAGAGTGTGTAACAATTGCATTGTTTTGACTTTTAGCCTTATTAAAGACATAAAACTTTGGCTAAAAATTATTTAAAATAAAACATTTGAATATTATATACCTTCAAAATTACTACTTTTATTTAAAAATTGAATTATGAATATTATATATAACTAATCTTAGTACAAATTTTAAATTAAAATAGTCATATTCATCTTTTTAGAAAACAACTATTTTTAGAAAAATATTTAACAGCAATCACATATGCAGTTTTTGACGATGAAAACATATTTTAATTTGACAAATTATAATAAATATATTGTTACAAAACATTAAAATCTGCAAACTTGACAAAGTTGTTTCATTTTTTTTTTTTGACTTTCAAATGGTTAGAAATTGTCGTAAGATTCAAATGCAATAGTCACTTATTAAGGATCTAGAAACTTGGAAAATTCTTCAAATGGAAGTATATGAAGTCCAAGTTCTTACAAAAAGACATCAACTTTGATTACTTTTAAGAAAATGAAATTCTTATAGAAATTTCTAGAAAGTAATTATAAAATGTAACTTGTATCGGAACGAAACATTTATTGATACTGACGGACAGAAGGATACAAAGTGAGGAAATTGTGGTGAACCTTCTCAACGCTGTCTTTTGTCTTTGATATCTTGTGGAAAATTGATGATACCAGCTGTTTCCACGAAACTTTCTTTATTGCTTATTTCAATCAGTCAACGTTTGTGTGTTAGTATGTACTATGTAACACATATATTCTTTATTAATTATTCCTCCTTATCAAAAAAAACTCTGCGATCTCCCAGCAAGAAAAAAAAAACAATGGCTTCTTCATCTTCTACTGCTTTAACTCTTTTGGCTCTTCCTTCTTCTTTGCCTCACAATTGGAAATACCATGTTTTCCCAAGCTTCCATGGACCAGATGTACGCAAAACCATTCTCAGCCACATTGTCAAAGAGTTCAAGAGCAAAGGAATCNAGGAATCGACCTATTCATCGACAATGATATAGAGAGAAGCAAGTCCATCGGTCCTGAGCTCGTAGAAGCTATTAAAGGATCCAGGATTGCTATTGTCTTGCTCTCGAAAAACTACGCCTCTTCCACATGGTGCCTGAACGAGCTTGTGGAGATCATCAATTGCAGAAAAGTCTTGGGTCAAACCGTGATTACACTTTTCTATGAAGCGGATCCAACTGATATAAAGAAGCAAACTGGTGATTTTGGGAAGATCTTTGAAGAAACTTGTAAAGGAAAAACAGAGGAGGATATCCAAAGATGGAAACATGCTTTGACGGCAGTGGCCCAAATCGCAGGTTTCCATTCATCCTCAATAGAATGGTTCGTCATCTTAATCTCTCTAACACTTTAACCCTCTCCTGCACTTGTAAACAGCCATCCTTAATCGAATAAGTAGGAGAATAGTCTCAATCATCTTTGATCTACAATTATTAATAGATGTGAATATCTGAATAGCAATATGTGCAATTTTTCTTGACTATTGATCACCCCCTAATGTTCAGGAAGAATGAAGCAGAGATGATTGAGGCTATTGTGACTGAAGTTTCGAACAAGTTGAACATTTCCTCACCATCCAGTGATTTTGACGGCATAGTTGGGATGGAATCCAAGATGACAGAAATGAGATCATTGTTACAGCTAGGTTCGGATGAATCGGTGAGGGAAATAGGGATCTTGGGTCAGTCTGGGATTGGTAAGACCACCCTTGCTAGATATATATTCAACCGATACTCCCAAGATTTCCAAACAAGTGTCTTTATAGATAATATCAGAAGAAACTATGACATACCAGCTTATTCCGACAAGCTCAGTGTGAAGTTGTATTTACAGGAGAAGCTTATGTCTCAAGTAACCAATGATAAGGATATCAAGGTTCCACATTTGGGAGTAGCCAAAGACAGGTTGAAAGGCAAGAAAGTTCTTCTTGTCCTTGATGATGTGGATCAGTCAATACAAGTGGAAGCCATGGTAAACGAAACTTGTGTTGGTCCTGGGAGTTTGATTATTATCACCACACAAGATCAAAGGGTCTTAAAAGCAAGTGGGATCGACCATATACACAAGATGAATTTACCATCAGATGATGAAGCTCTTCAAATCTTCTGCATCAATGCTTTTGGTCAGAAATACCCAAAGGAAGGTTTCGAGGAGCTTGCTTGGAATGTTAGGGATCTTGTAGGTAGACTTCCATTGGGGTTAGAGGTTATGGGATCCTATTTTCGGGGAATGTCTGAGCAAGAATGGACAGAGGCACTACCAAACTTAAGGGCTCACCTTGTTCGTAACGGAGAAATTGCGAACATATTAAAGTTTAGTTATGATGCCTTGTGTGATGAAGATAAAAGATTATTTCTTCATATAGCATGCTTTTTTGATTTAGAATTAGTTGATGCAGTGGAAGCCTCTCTAAAAGAATCTTTTTTGGATGTGAGACAAGGGCTTCACGTCTTAACTCAAAAATCTCTCATATCTACTAAACACGGAAGGATAAATATGCCTAAGTTGCTAATCCAACTGGGAAGAGAAATTGTGCGACAACAATATCCAAGTGAACCTGGAAAACGGCAGTTTTTGAATGATGCAAAGGATATTGAAGACGTACTTGGTGATGATAACGCTGTAAGTTCTGATATTGGTGTTTACATTGCAGTGCTCTCTACAAATGTGTGATTCTTTTAATAATTAACCATCCCCAATTTATGTATTTATTGATTTGTTTTACAGGGTAATAGCAGTGTCATAGGAATATATTTCGATCACAATCAGGAAATAACATCATCGACATGTAAAAGAGCCTTTGAAAGATTTTCAAATCTTCAATTCTTAAAAATTGTTGACAAAGGCATTAATTCGCGAAGTATGAACTACATGTCCGGAAAGTTTAGAGTAATAGATTGGCCGGAGTTTCAGATGACATGTTTTCCTTCAAGTTTTAATCCAGAATTCCTAGTCAAACTAGACATGAGTTCTAGCGGTCTTACCAAATTGTGGAAAGGAAATAAAGTAAGTAATTTTTTTATTTTTGAAAATAACTGCCCAAACAAGGCTATGTAACCAAATTTTCTTATGTGTATAATACTAATTGTGTCAATGTGTTGTTACTGTGTGCTTCCTTTGTTCGCCATTACAGCCGCTCAGCAATCTCAAGTGGATGGATTTGAGGGCTTCACACAGATTGAAAGAGCTTCCTGATCTCTCATCTGCCACTGATCTATATGATTTGAGTGTTAGTTATTGTTCAAGGCTGGTGAAACTCCCTTCCTCTATTGGGAGTGCAATTAATCTCAGATTTTTAGATCTCAGTGGTTGTTCAAGCCTGGTGAAACTCCCTTTTTCTATTGGGAATGCAATCAATCTCTGGAGATTGAATCTCGGTGGTTGTTCAAGCCTGGTGAAACTCCCTTCCTCTATTGGGAGTGCAATTAATCTCAGATATTTTGATCTCAGTGATTGTTCAAGCTTGGTGAAACTCCCTTCCTCCATTGGAAATGCAATTAATCTCGAAAAACTGGATCTCAGTCGTTGTTCGAGTCTGGTGGATCTCCCTGCCTCTATGAGAAATCTTGGTAGATTGTCGGAACTTAAATTAAAGGGATGCTCAAAGTTAGAGGTTAATCTGGCCAACATCAACTTGGAATCTCTAGAAGAACTCGATCTCTCAGGCTGCTTTTTGTTGAAAAGTTATCATGAGAGTTCCACAGACATTGAAGAGCTTGATCCTTGGATCGGGAGAATATCTTGTCTAGGTCGAATAGTACTAAGGGGAAAGAAGAAGCCAGTATCACTCCTACCGCTTGCGGTAAGAGAACATGTATCAGATTCGCTTTTGTTGAAAAGTTATCATGAGAGTTCCAGAGACATTCAAGAGATTGATCCATGGATCGGGAGAAGATATCGTCTAAAGTTTCTCAAACTTAATGAGATGAAGAAGCTGGTATCACTCCCACAGCTTCCTGATTCGTTACTGGAACTAGATGCAGAAGATTGTGAGTCCCTGGAGAGACTAGATTGCTCCCTTCGCTATCCAGTTATTCGTCTCAACTTCATTAACTGCTTCAAACTAAATCAAGAAGCAAGAGATCTCATCGTCCACACGCCAACTAATAAATATGCGGTCTTTCCCGCTGAAGAAGTGCCACCGTGCTTCACTTACAGATCTTCTGGCAGTTCCTTAACCGTGAAGTTGAATCAAACGCCGCCTCTTGGCAAATCAGCCAAATTTAAGGCTTGCATCTTATTTGCTTATGATGACGAAAATAACATTCGACTTGAGTGTGAGGTTGATGAAGCAGAGGAGTCTCGAATATATTCCAGATCTATTGAGGATCTCGTTTTCAAAAAAAAAAAACAATATTTGGGATCTATCTGTTGTAGCATCACGTCGGGAGAGAATTCTCTCACTTATTGTAAAAAAGAAGTAAGAGGAGTTTTTCTGGGGCATCTGTACACATACGAGGTTGAGGTTCAAACAGACGAGATCACTTCCACCGAGCTTCTTTTTGATTTCGAGATCCTCATTTCGGATTCCAAAACATGGAAGGTAAAAGAATGCGGGATATTGCAACTCATGGAGGTCCTTTATTGAGCTTCACAGATTACGATGGATTATGAACCTTCACACATTGAGAGCTCTGGAGATTGGTGATGAAGATTATGAAATTCCTGACAATAAGAGCAGCGGAGATAGCAATGAAGATTATGGAACTGCTGACAATGAGAGCTTTGTTTGTATCTGTTATGTGACTACTAAGTTTCACTCTACTTTGTGAGCAAAGGAATAATTGAATATTAATATGAATATGATTTATATATGCACACCATTTGGTTTAGTGTTCAGTTCTAATAAAGATCAATCCGAGACAAATTTGAGAATCAAATTTTCTAACAGTTGGTTAGTATCTCAGCTCCATGTTTGGTTATAAGAATAATATGCTCGAACTGCGCAGAAAGGCTTAGCAAGTGGCCCTGAATCAGGGATGCCGTGGCAAATGCATTCATTCACAGAAGTGCATACACTTTTAGGGAAACCTCCTTAACCAAGAGGAGAAGGATAAGCTCCATTCTCTATAATCATATTGTGAACCGCTTCATCAATCTCATCTGTCGTCACACCTGCCTGTCTCTCAAAACAGAAAAACAAAACTGATGAGATGTTCAGTAAGAGTGTCACAACAATAAAAAAGAATAAGACCAACACACTACCTTAACCAAAGTCCCAGCGTACACACGAACTCTAGCTGCAAGGCTACCAGAAGCTCTAATGCTCTCTATTCCAGGGACTGTAAAAGCCTCAACGTAAGGAGGCTTGGTTATATGAGCAGGGACAGGGCGGCGAGGAGATACGTTTCCTGGTTTAAGACGTTTTATCTTGCCATCAATGACTTCACCTTCGTCTCCTTAAACAAGCAACAAACAGAGAAAGTTATTATTATTACACAATCTATGGAAAACAGAGTGAGTTCAAATATGATATGATGAATACCTAGTACTATTAAACAGAAGATTGGTCAGTCCGAAAAATGTTCTTGATAGTTGCATCGAAACATGCCTTCTTCCTGTAAACAATCATCACTAGAATCAATATATCGATCTGGGAACTCGAAAGTTTTAATCTTTTTTTGTTAATGTGTGCTTAGCTAACAGAGTATGAAAACAGAGGAGAACCTAAGCAGTACCGGCTCTAGGGGTGGCAAACATGGCACTGAACCTAAGTCGATGCGAAGAATATGGAGAAGAGGTTTTGTTGATCGGATAGCGTTTTTGCCAAGAAAGTAAGAGAATATTCTTGGCTGCAGAGACTTAGCGTGGTGGCCATTTGTGTCTTGTCAGCAGAGCTTTGGCTATCAGGTTCGCTGTCGCGCTTACACTCTCTGTTTTATTGCTGGTGGGAGAAAGCCATTGATAGTGGATGTGCCTACTCATTAGTTAAAAATATTTCAAAAGAAACATTTTTTTATTTAGTAAAAACTACTTTCAGCCATCTTAAATTTAAAATGTAGCCATTGCATTGTAACAAGCTACTGATTCAACAATGATTATTTTGTTTTTTTTTTTGTTTTTTAAACATGGTCTCAAAGGTCAAAGATCACTAAGAATCTGTAATCAAACTCATGAACTAAGCTAAAAATTTGAGAAGGAAAATATATTGGAAATGTGGTGGATCTTGTTTAGTGGTTTGATTAGGAATTCATTAATACTCTTTATACCTTTCTTTTGATTATAAGATCGTTCTGAAATTCTTGGCCTGCATCTCAAGTAACACATTTTATTGCACTTTGTAAAATCTTCTCATCAATGGCGCCAAAGCTTGTGAGATACACAATCACATGCATACACAAACTCCATTTTTGCCTAATTAGCCGTCCAAGTTCTCAACTAAATGGTTGAACAAACAAAGCTAAATGCTTAGCAACTTCTGTACAGTCTATTTCATACATTCTACTACAAAAAACTAAAAAACACATCTTACAAAGCAATAAAAAGCCCTAAAGATATATATTTTTGTAAAGACAAACAATTGTTGCTCCTCTACGGTTAGACCTCTTCAATGAAATCTCCAGAACTCATGGAACCGGTTCGATTCAATTCTTTTTTTCTCTAACCAATACGTCATTAGAGCCTTAACCACATGCCTGAACCTTCGCCTATACGTTGGAAGCTTAGATGTGCCCCGTACCATTCCCATCATTCTACAACACAAAGGAGTAACACCCAAGTTTCAGAACAGAATAAAAGAATCCATAAGGCCACCATGACGGCTCATTTTTCCATGTAAGAATCATTACCTTCTGCTGATTCCTTGAATTTGAGCCGCTCTAAGATTTACTTGAGGTGGGTTACCAAGATTGTCCCAGGCTTCCATCCTTTGTTCATGGTTACCAAAAAGAACAACTTTCTCCAAGTACCTAACTTCACTTTCTCCAAGTTTAATCACTCTGATCTGATCTTTCAACACCATAATTGGGTTAAAGAACCAGTCCAAGAACTTTTCCTGTGGTCTATTCAAATGAGTCACTTATGAGCCATCAAGCAAAAGCACATCATGAGCACCAGCTTTAATAGATCTAAGCAATGTATGAAGCAACGCATAAGAAGGAAGGCCAACATAGATAATCGAACATGAACTATTGACTCTGCTTACAGCTGAAGGGTAAATAATCACAGATACTTCACTCGAAAAGGATTCTAAATAATCATATTGGATATATAACGAGTCTTTAGATTATATATTTATATGCTCGTATCGTCCAAACTCATGCCTCCATACATTCGACCAGAAGTGCGCATTGGACCTCCAAAGCCACCAAAATTATTCAGGACGAGAAAAAACTTAACATTGAACTTCCTATTGCTACCTAACCGGAAAATCAGAATAACGTAGCTTCTTAAAGTATCTTTGCAAGGAGGTGACATTAGACTACCACACAAGACATTATTTCTCATTTAGAATGAGTCTTTTTGTATCACATAATAATGTTAAATGTAAATACATTTCCCACGAAATGAAACGTTTATGATACGGACAGAAGGATACAAAGTGAGGAGTGCAACGTCATCTCATCTCTTTGATATCTTATCTCCTTTGATAGGTAGGCCCAAATGATACTGTTGGCCACAGATTTATTGTGGAAAATTGATGATACCAACTGTTTCCACCAAACTTTCTTTCTTGCTTACTTCAGTCAGTCAACGTTTGTGTGTTAGTATGCAACACATATCTGCTTTGTTAATTATTCCTCCTTATCAAAAAAGCTCTGCGATCTCTCAGCAAGAAAAAAAAACAATGGCATCTTCATCTTCTACTGCTTTTACTCTTTTGGCTCCTCCTTCTTCTTTGCCTCACAATTGGAAATACCAGATGTACGCAAAACCATTCTCAGCCACATTGTCAAAGAGTTCAAGAGCAAAGGAATC
>OVBX01008015.1:0-10327 GCA_900406325.1 Erucastrum elatum
GTCATATGTATTAGATATTGATCTAAAGTCTAAGCCCATTAGTGGCCCACCATGTATTAGGCCCATTAGGGTTTAAGACTGATGTAATCCTATATAAAAGAACCCTCTGCTAATAATAATATAACACGAAATTCTCTTCCTTTCACAACAATAAACTATTTGAAATCAGCAAGTTTAATCCCGAACTATCACTTGCATGATTTTGTTCTCCAACTAATAGTTGACTTGACAAATTAGTGACCGTAAAAGTCAATCGTAAAATCATAAATGATTCTCTATAGTTTTATATCAAATATTTCCACCATTGAATTTGAAAAACTCTAAATTCAACTCTTTAACTTCGAATGAAAACGGTTTCTGGTGACAGAAAGACAATTGTCGGTAGAAGAGAGAAAATTTGGTGTAATCACGAAAAAATATCACCGGAAACCGTCTTTTTGTTACAAATCGTCTTCACTCAAATTTAAAGATTTGAATTTGGAGATTTCAAGTTTTCAAGTTCAATGGCGGAGATAATTAATATAAAACTAACGATAATCGTCTATAACTTTACAGTTGACTTTTTCTGTCACTAATTTTTCAAATCAACTATTAGTTGGAGAATAAAACATGCAAGTGATAGTTCGGGATTAAACTTGCTGATTTCAAATAGTTGAAAAATTAAATGCTCATTTTCCTCTGAAAGTATGCAAATTGCAAAATCTTACAAAGTTATATGTATATCAGAGACAACTCTTTTCATTAACGTTCTAATGAAATTACCCAAAAGGTATATATATATATATATCACATTTGAAAAGCAGAAAAGAGGAGAGAGGTTCAGCTCACAGAGGCAGAGCTAGGTCTATGGTTCTTGTGGGCCTGGTGCTAGGTATATGTATCACTACTCCTCCGAGAAGTGGTACGACTCCCCGGAATATGTTCAAGTATGGATCACAGAAAGTGCTAATACAATGCCAACAACATACACATAATCAGCAACCAGCAAAGGAAACGTTAGGTTCTTTGACCAGTACTAAGACCATTAAGAGCTCGAGAGAAAGAAGATGATCGAGTTGATCCCAAAAAGAGTTCCTCTAATTCATGCAAAGGACTACCTTCAACATTAACAAATTGGAAACATGTGATCCAGATTATGTTCCCATTGATACACTTAGACTGGCTAATTAAGGAGTGTTTTATTTTTACCTGAGGAGGCTAGCGATGGCAGGAGGAGCACTAGGGAACCAGGTGAGTACTAGACGGACAACAAGGACGATGTTATATAAGTTGAGCAAGTTTATCAAGCCGTTAGCAACCACCATTCCAAACCTCACCCTTGTAAAACGAATCTAATTTTTAATAACCAACATAGCCCATTTACACTGTAACCAAGTTCCATACTTGCATAATGTGGTTCTATTACGACTTGTACCATGAGGTAAACTACTATAACTTGATTTTTTGCAAAGCTTCTTGTGTTACACGAATTATTCCTCGACATAGCATCGGTTCTCACCAAACAAAATCCACTCCTTATTTGGTAATAAATCAAAAGAGATTCAATAGTTAATCAAAGTAAATCCCATCATCCTCTCCCCCCCCCCCCCCCCCNCCCCCCACCAAACATAGAATCTGATCAATAGATCTTTCTCTTTAGTAACTAGTAACTACGCATTGCCTGTTTATAATTAAATAGAAAATATTTCATATGATTAGTTTAGCTTTCAAAACTTGATTAAGAAAAAAAACAAGACTGAAAAAAAGTTGTAGTAGATCCATTTTAAAAGTTTGAAACTCCTCTATACATTCTCCAGACGTTAATCCAAAAATTTTAAAAGGGTTAATAATTAAATCAAACAAAACAAATAGTCCAGTCCCCTACGATCTCAAGGCACAAAACTCCAACGACGATTGAGACGACTTCAAATTACCAAAAGACCCCCGACGACTCCTAGGATACAACGGAGGAAGCATCTGTCTCTGCCTCGGAGGAGAAGATCCAGAGTTCGTCGGACTTGATCCCGACGACGAGTTTTCACAGGATGAAGATCCTTCTCCGGTCACCACTCCGGCCGCAACCGCCATGGCGAGCGTCAACGCGCTCCTGCTCGAGCTCATGACGTGTTTCTTTGAGATCCCGCCACGTGGAGTCGACTTGTTGTTCTCCCAAATCTGATGGCAGAGGAGATTCCTCCTCCTCCGGCTGTAAGGATTCTCCGGCTTGGCCAAGTCCTTCATCGACGATGAAGAAGTCAACGCCGACGCAGCCGCGAGGTTCGTGAAGGACTTTGACTTTCCGTTGTAAAAACTCGATATCCCTTTCCTACGCAAAACACCGCATTTACATATCAGGAAAGTTTCTAAATGTAGAAAGCTTTAAAAGAGAGAATTTACCTAACGGGTAAGACTTCTTCTAGTGATTCCATCAGATCAAGAGGGCCTTTGTACGGAGACTCAGCTTCGTTCTCTGCCCCCTCGCCGCCGTGAAACTCTTCTTCTTCGTCGTCGTCGCTGTTCCTCCCAATGGAAGACGCAGCAGAAGAAGAAGGTGAAGAGAAAGACTCTGAAGAAGAAGAGCCATACAGATTATCGCCGGAGATACCAAACACATAAGATTCAACTCTATCCATCATAAGATACTTCTGAACACACACAATAGACAAAGATGAAATGAAATAGAAGAGGAGATGAGTTTATATTGTGATCTCTTTTTTTTTTGTGTCTGTGTGCTCTGGTGGTTTTCCTAAAAGCATTTAATAATAAAAACAAAAGGCGATTATTATCTATTTTTATTGCTTTTTATTAAAATGTTTCAATCTAAAATGGAAAAAAAGTGAGGGAAAAGAAGAGGATAGGTACGTTTTGAGGGAAAAGACAGAGGAGGGGACAGAAAAAAAATACTGTTGGCTTAACCTTATCCTCATCCAAACAGAGCACTCTGCATGTAGTTCTAGTCTTATTTTCTTTATTTACAACTTGGTTGTCCTACTTTTTTTATTTTACATATTGCTACCCTATTAATTCGTTGGATGATTTTTTTTTTTGGCACGAATTTCGTTGGATGAATTGATAAAGAAAATTCAATACTTTTAACAAAAAAATGTATTCTTGTTTATTTTCAACAAATAACCTTTTTAGCTTGAAATAGTTTTTGTACGGGCTAAATATTTTGACAATATGAAAGTCCAATGACTATTTGCAACACTGGCCTTGTAAATCAACACTGGAGGGGTGATTGGTTAGATTTTATTTCTTTACTTTAACTTTAATTATTTATAAATCACTAAACTTTTCCAATCATATTGTAGTTTTATTTTTGTTAGTCAAAACCTACAACAAATTTCTATTAACTTTTACCAATTATGTTTTAGCTTTATTTTTAAAGTTACAACAAAATTTTAAAGCAAATTTGTTTCTTATGTATTTTAGGTAAGAAATATACATCCTCATTTTTTAAGCTGTAAAAACTGTAAAACGAAAAAACTATTTATAATATCAATTAAATTAGATTATCATAATAAAAATATCTATAAATAATTAAATTTAATTCTGGGTGTTTTTTAAACTATTAAAATATTTTAAATAACATAAAATATTATTTACATATCACATATAAATAATAGTAAACTTTGATAATTTAGAAAAAATATTAATATACATTATTTTAATTGATAAGAAAATTATTATTTTTATATATACATCACATATTTTATTTTTAAATATCTACAACTTATAGCTTACATATATAACAAATTTAACTACAGCAAAAATTTCTACAAAAAAATCTACAAATTTTATAGCTAAATTCTTACAGCTAAATTTTTAGAGTTACAGTTGAACCAATCATCACCATTGTTATCTAATTTTCTCTATAAATTTATCTTTGTCTCGTGGATGCTAAAGCCATTGATGTTCGACGCGTGGCGCGTCTTGGCCGTTGCGGCTGGATAGGAACTGGGCTGAGTGTGACGTGGCGACGACGAGTTGGCCATCTTTATTTGTTGTCTGAAAGCTGGTGAGGCTTATCTACATGTGAAATGGCGCCCACGGATTGTGATCTCATAAGAATTGTTTACTTTTCGTTTTCTTGGGGAAAAGGATTGCCGAGTGGGATAAGGATGTTTCAAATTAATTGTCAAATATACTCTTACCAGTTACCACTTTTAGAATATTTTATGTTTATCATCTTCTAGATTCGTTCATTATACATGGGGTTGGGTACGGAGGATATCCCGGTTTTTTTAAAGTATTTGTGATTTGCTTTGTATGTTACGGATATTTAATTTTTGTATTTGTTTTGCTTCGGAGAAATACGAATATTCGGAAAAATAGATATCCGGAAAATAATTAGATATTTACGGATATTTGCGAATACTTACGGATATCTCATATGTTTTGATTAATACAAATAATTTTAAAATTTTAATGCAGATTTGTTTGTATAATATATTTTTATGTGATATATAAGATAAAAATTAAAAGAATTAGTAAATCTACATATTTTGTAAAAATTTTAAACTTAGTTAACAATTATAATAACACAAAACTTAAGAAAAATTTATAATTATCATAAAATATTTTTTCCTTTTATGTACTACTTTTATATAATTAATAATATAAATAAAATATGTCAAATCATATGACTGAATAATAATTATATAATTTTATACATGTAAAACTTTAAATATAATCAATATATACATGTACTAATATATTGCCGGATCGGATCGGATATCCGCTTCCCAAAATTTTAATTTTTGTGATTTGCTTCGTTTTTGACGGATATTGAATTTTAGTATTTGCTTCGATTTGTAAAGTTACGGATATCCGGATTTTTCGGATGGGATCAAAGCGAATAATGAATCGAATCAAAATTTACGGATATTTTGCCCACCCCTAATTATACATGTCCAATTTTGTCTAGATTTTTTTTTCATTATTGGAGTAATAAAATAAAAGTATACAATATTGTACTTATTATAAATAAAAGTATTGGGGTTTATATTAGAGACTAAAAAATTACCAACAGCATTTTCAAATTATTGTATTTACACTTTAAGCATACTATATTGAAAGAAAGAATTAGGGAATGCTGCGTAAAGCATTCAAATTCAATCAATACCGCGTATCAACATTGGATCTCATCAGGATCAATCTCTTGGGCCCCTCTTTAGTCCATATTTAAAGACCCACTCTCATTCACTTTTCCCATTCCAATTTAGTATTCCAATCTAACATTCGCCGAAACCACTTAACCCCACTCAACGTTATTGTCACGATCGTGGCGTTGCATAACCCATTAATCTCATTTCCACACCAACGTTACTAGTTATGTTATCCATAAAACTCATTAGCATTTAAGAACTTAAAATAGTAGAGGCAAGTTACATCCCTGGTTGCTGATGTCTTTACAGAACCGACTTCATCTTCAGCAACAGCTTGAGAAGGAAGCTCTTAGCCTGTCTTAGAGGCAAGTCATATGGCTTTCGCAAATTCATTCCTTATATCGTAAAGTATTGATTACTAATGTTATGTCATGCTGATATTAAGGAACATTTGGAGGAATGTCTTTGTGAAGGAAGAAAAAAACAAGTGTCGTGACAAATTCATGTCTTTTTTTTGGAGTTGTATACGAAATTGTTTGAAGACAATGACCAACATATCCCCGTGACAGCATGACTCGTCATAAATCAACTTCTAGCATCCAAATGTTCCATCCTAGGCAGGTGTCACGCGATCGTTGTGCTAGTTTTTATTAATAATAAGGATGAAAAACAAAAAAAAAAGATGTGGAGATTCATTTAAAAGTTGACAACTCGTCTACACATTCTCGCGATGTTAACCAAACCTACATCAATATCTGATGATGTCTATGACTCGATCCGTGAGTAAGAGTGGTAGTCTCGAGCTAAAGAGGAGATGACGCCGGGGTAAGTCTGTAACCCATACCATGTAAATGCATCGAGGTAGATGCTCCAGAAACTCCACGACGGAGGGCAGCGTGTCCATCATCATTAGGGCTCAAATATATGTTGTTGATATTATGAATTTTCAAGGCTCCTAAGACAAATGATATAGTATAGGGAAGTTGCCGAAACAATTCTAAGGGATTCAAAGCAATGAGAATGCAAATGCCTATTTAATCTAAGTGCAACCAGGAATTTGAATGATTTTAAACTAATGACAAGAATGCAATGACAAAATATTAACTTTCTTAACTATTGAAAATTAGAACTCATGGGTATAGGGAATTTTGACTTTGGGTGATCAAGTATCAAACAAGAATGGAAAATGATGAATCAAACAATTAACTTTAAGCCTAAACACAATCCTAAGCAAGCTCTATGTCTAGATGAATACTCATTTGCTAACACATCTCAAACATCAAATCTTTTTGGTTGAATGACATGAAAGCAATCATTAAGAACAAGTTTAATAGCTATCCTAACACTCTTAACAACAAATGTCTTTGGCAAGATGCATTAAGAGCCTAGTAGAGTTGTCTCAGATATTTCATCAAACACCTTTTGGGTGGGAAATGTCTAGAGATCAACTTTTGAATGATCAGTACAAAAGAAGCAATAAGAACACTCTACTAGCAAGGTTTGAGATTGATCTACACTAAAAACATCATTGATCTAACCTAATCACCCTAATCTCCCTAACCCATGAATTCAAAGGGTGATTACTCACTAATCTCCATGATTCCTCTTAAACCCATGATGGATTTCAGATTAATCATGTAGAGATATAGAAGAGAAATCAACAGAAACACAAGAACATAACAAATCAAAATCCAAAAGAGATGAACTTTTATTGAGAGTTTTGTGTTCTTCAATAGAAAAAATGATAAATCTGCCAAATATTGGCTTCCAGGGTACTTAAAATTAGGTTTAGAAGTCTAAAAACGTGCTTAAAAAATTGCAAAAAAGTCCTTGAGAAATCATAAGTTCGACCAGAAAAACACGTGGAGCGACCTGGCATAGTCGCTCCAAGATGTCGCTCCCAACGCGTTTTTTCGTGTCTCGCCTTGTCAAAACGCGAGCTACTTGAGCTGTTCGCTCTGGGAGGTCGCTCTGGATGGGAGCGATTTGGAGGAGTTGCTCTGGACTGGTCGATGTGGGTGGGAGCGACCTTGGTAGGTCGCTCTGAGAGGTCGCTCTTGTTTGTATACCTCTAGTAAATTGGTCATAACTTCTTCATTACATCTCCAAATGACTTGAAACCCCTTCCATTAGAAAACTAACTCAATTTACTGTGTCTCCACAAAATTTCAGCAACAGGAGATTTCTCTAAGGCCTCCATCCATGATCATCTTTCACCTCCTTTTTGATCGCATTGCTCCCAAGTATCTCGCATTGATCGCATTGTTCCAATACCTGATAAAGACTCATGTATGCAAAATGCAACCTAAACATGACTAATTATTATATGATGAAAATGTATATGAATGAATAGCTAAAACAATGCAAATATACAAGATATCAACTCCCCCACACTAGTCCTTTACTTGTCCACAAGTAAACTTTCAAGAACCAAGGAGAAGAGGTTTGAAGATGGGGACTCATAATCAAAAGAAACTCTTCTTAGTTCTCAACCTAACAACCTTGCATAATCATACCAAATAGCAAGAGCAAAGATTTTATCCATCTCTAACTTCTCTAGGCCTCTCCCAGCTCCTTTGATCTCTACACTCCTTAATCATGCATCCACAAACCACAAATCCACCCTCTCTCTAACATTAATAAAGCAAACTCAACAGAAATCTCACAAATGGTCAAATGGTCCAAGTCATTTGGTTTGGTAAAGGCTTTAGTGCAAAGTGAATCAAGAGGTTCAAAATGATCTTTTAAGGTGGTTTACTCTCAAAACAAAGTAGTCTTGACATTACACATAATATATCTAAGAAAGGGATCAACTCATGCATACAATGCTCAATCTCCATTGTTTTACCCTTTCCCAAACACACAAGATATTCAACTATTTCTCAATGTCAAACCCAACTCACATCTCTCACCAAAAGATCACAAGAACATTTTTCACATCAAACTATTTCTTTTTGAAATCAATAAGGGATTTTTTTCACAACTTTTAAACAAATCTTAGCTCCTAACAACTTTGCTAGCCCCCTTTTTCTTTTTTTTTTCTTTTTTCGATTTTTTTTTTTGTATTCTCATTTTTTTTGGGGGGGCCAAGACTTCTCACAACAAGAGTTATATACTTCTCTACTTATCTCATAAAGACTAGTCATTTAAGCACAAAGACTCAAACCTTTCATATTCCCAAATCACAATCACAACACTCACCCCCTTCCTATAGCTAGACAATAGAGTGACTAATCTAGCAAGAATGGAGACTAAGCATTGTCGTTCCCAATACTCTCAACATTATGCACATGCAAAGCTTTCCAAAGAGGCCTCACTCAACAAATAATGATGGTTTAAAAAGGAGGTATGGGTTTAGGGAGTGGAGTACCACTTGAGTTTGTCAAAAAGATTGGTAAAACAGATGGGACAACTCAAGTGTGTATATCCATAACTTAGTACACAAAAGACCATAAGCAAGAGACATCAGGTTTAGTTAAAACAGGAGCTTGCTTCAAAGAGAGTTTCAAACAATCAAATGAGTTTCAAGAGGAGGTTTCAAGGGTCGAAGTCTACAAGCTTTCTAAAGGATGCTCAAGCTACTTGCCATGATTACAAAGGTCATCAAATTCAGTACTTAGCATGAGCTCTCTACAAGATTGATATCCCCCTAATGCATGAATGCAACCTACATGCTTCTAGACTCAATCCTAAAGATGCAAATCATACAACTAAATGGTTTTTTTTGTGCTTTTAAAAATTTTTTAATTTTTTTTTTGGTTTTTCTATGCAAATAAGAATGTAAAATGCAATGCATGAGACTCAAAATCATCAAAGAAAACATGATCAAATACTTGGTACCTCCCCCACACTTGAATCACACAGTCTCTGTGTGAGTGAGAGAGAGATACCCAAAGAAAACAAAAATGCAGAGAAAAACTGGTATATACAAAGGAAAGGTGGTGGAGTGGTACTTCAAATGGAGAGTGGAGAAGGGGGGTCCTTCCCACTATTAAGAGTGATGGTAAGGACCTGAGAGAGTAGCTCTTGAAGCTTGATTGGATCATCTTGGAGCTGAGGAGTGATGATGGCTCTTGCACTTGAGAATGATGTAGTATTTCCCTTACATCTGATCTTGTACTCAATAACTCCATCCTTAAACTTCATTGGGTGAAGAGTGATAGTGTGTGGCAGTGTATCAAGAGGTGGGGGGTGAAGGTCTTTCATCATCTTCTTCTTGACATGAGTAGTTTTTGTGGCTCTACTCACCTCCCTCTTTATAGCACTTTCCAAGTGCTCATCACACATCTCTTTAGAGGACTCTCCAGCAAGAGTTTCTTTCTCAACATCCAGCACTTCAGCCTTTGGTTTCTCAATGGATGATGCTTCACAAGTGATTGTTCCACAATACACAGACTTCATCTCTAGGGGCTGGAGTGGATATGAGACAGCTTTGTTCACTTTAAGGAGTGTGACCTTCTTGTTGTCAAAGTCTATGCAAGCTCCTACAGTTGTGAGAAATGGGGTGCCAAGGATGAGTGGAAACCTCTTTGCAGCAGCCATCTTTAGAACAGTGAGGTCAACAGGGATGGTGCATGCTCCAATCTTCAAAGGGAAATCCTTGATGAGACCAATTGGGGTTGTAGAAGAAGAATCCCCAAACTGTAGTAAAAATCTGTTTGGCTCCATGCTCTCAATTCCTAGAGTTTTCACCATCTCCAGAGAGATCACATTCACACTTGCACCAGAATCAACAAGAGCATCCTCAAAAGTGAGCTTACCAAGGGAGCAAGACAAAGTAAACATCCCCTGGTGTTCTTGTTTAGGGAGAGACTTTGGTGGGACTTGTGGGTCAAGTTGCAGAGTAGAGAAGTCCAGGAGCTCTGCTACCTGATCTTTATGAGTTAGAATGTCCCGGATGAGCATCATTTGTACACGAGCCTCTCGCATACCCGAGATCTCTGGAAGCTTTACCCCTGTGAGAGACAAGGTTTCACTTCTTAGATTTAGGTTAGGTTGAGAGAGATGATGAACAAGAATCGTGGGCTGAATCCCGTAAATAAGCTCGATGAATAAATACATTTTTATTGATGATCAAAGAATGTTACAAAAGATGTTTTTGATGATTACAAGGAGAATACGTAATGTGTTTAATCTAGTACAAAAGTTTGTATCTGGAGGAGATCCCCTGTTTTTGATTTTCTCCGTCTTTATATAGTCTAGGTCTCGTCGATAGCTCCTTAACCGACCTCCGAGATACA
>OVBX01008017.1:0-10326 GCA_900406325.1 Erucastrum elatum
TAGATGTGGGAGTATTGAAGAATCAATAAACCATATCTTCTTCGAGTGTCCCCCAGCGAGATAAGTGTGGGCGTTATCAATGATTCCGACGACACCAGATTTCTTTCCGTCAGGCGCATTGTTCACTAATATGGATTTTCTATTCTGGAGAATTGCCCCAAAAATGAAAGATGATGTGTTTGCCTGGATACTATGGTATATTTGGAAAGCAAGGAATAATAAGGTTTTTAGTAATATAGATGTCGATCCGAGGGATACTTTACAGTTGGCGGTAACGGAATCCACCATGTGGGCGGCAGCTCAGGATTCAGAAGTTAAAAGGACAGAACAACCACCGGCACGACAAACTTTGGTCATCCCAGGAAGATGGTGCTACACGGATGGCTCGTGGAAAGATAAGGTTATATTTTCGGGACAAGGTTGGTATAGTACTTTAGAAGGATTTGAGGGATTAATGGGAGCACGAAATCTTCGTGCTACTATATCCCCTCTTCATTCGGAGATTGAGGCTTTAATTTGGGCAATGGAATGTATGAAGAATTTAAGACAATTTCAGGTTACGTTTGCAACGGATTGTGCTCAGTTGGTGAAGATGGTTTCGGAACCAGAAGAGTGGCCAGCGTTTGCAAGTTATCTGGAGGATATCAAAAAGCTTAAAGAGAGTTTTCGGAGCTCACAGTTCATCTATGTACCACGAACGGAGAATCAAAGGGCGGATCGTTTAGCACGTAGTGCCAGACAACAATCGTCTTTCGTCGTTCACATGGATGCGGAGCTTCCAGTTTGGTTCACAGAGTCTATATGAGTCTGTATCTTGATGACAAAAAAAAAAACCTTAATACAAGACAAAAAAACTTCACGAGCCCTATTTACCTTTTTGCTAAACTTGTAAATACCGAGCCGTAATTACTGAGACCCCAATCATCGTTATTTCTCTTGGTGACTACGAAGCTTGAACAACAATGTAGAAGCAACGATCTCCCTATCTTCTCCCTCACATTCTCTCGTTTAACTCTCTCTCTCTCGTGTGTAGGTTCGTGACTCCTCTACTCGATTGAATTGAGATCGAACGAAGAAAGCAAAGATGAAAGCGAGTGCAAACAAGAAGTTTTAGAGTTCCCTGTCAATTGACGAGGTACATCTCCTTCAGGATCGGAACCTGGTAATTCACTATAGCTCTTCTCTGTTTACAGGTTAGCTCTCGTGATCATCTCGCTTTCTTGCGATACAGGTTACATATATGGAGAAGACGACCAAGGTTGTTACGCTCTGCAACGCACCGTTTTGGTTACACCGAGACTTGGGCCAGCAAACACTTCATCAGGGCCCATTGCTCTTCCTAAGGCCCAACTGATATATATATATTCAGCTGAGTCGAGCTCCACTCGTTTCACAAACAAGGATGGTTAAGACCAAGCATTTTGGTCGTGTTTATCTCACTTCTCAATCAGGTGATATTCAACCGGGTGATGGGGAAGAGTGTGTTTCTGAAGATGTAAGACAAAATAGCAGAGAAGATGTTGAAAAAGAAGAGCAGGATAATGATTCTCGTTATTTTCTCATATTAAAGTGGTTCTTTTTAATATTGTTGACTTATAAGTACTCTGCTTACGTTAAAGGCATCTGAGACTCGTACTAAATCAAGAGCAGTGACAGGATTCTTGAACAATTGAACATGTAATTTTCTCCTAAGCTTGCATTATATATGCCTGCCGGTGGTAGATTATTCAGTGTTATTAGTCCATGGGATCTCAAATCTCTTCATCTTCATCATCTTTTTAATATTGTTGACTTATAAGTACTCTGCTTACGTTAAAGGCATCTGAAACTCGTACTAAATCAAGAGCAGTGACATGATTCTTGAACAATTGAACATGTACTTTTCTCCTAAGCTTGCATTATATATGCCTGCCGGTGGTAGATTATTCAGTGTTATTAGTCCATGGGATCTCAAATCTCTTCATCTTCATCATCTTTTTAATATTGTTGACTTATAAGTACTCTGCTTACGTTAAAGGCATCTGAAACTCGTACTAAATCAAGAGCAGTGACATGATTCTTGAACAATTGAACATGTACTTTTCTCCTAAGCTTGCATTATATATGCCTGCCGGTGGTAGATTATTCAGTGTTATTAGTCCATGGGATCTCAAATCTCTTCATCTTCCCACATTGTGGGTCCAGACATGACCATTGTTTCTCTGTTAAGAGAGCTGGGTCACTGACATGCTGTGTATATCTAGGTCTCTGTAGACACCACAGTTGCTGCAACAAGAAAAACAAAAAAAAAATTAATACTGGGTCGGTCTAATTAAGGCGTTTTCCTGTTCTTTTAAAAATTAACATATGCGTGTTTGATATTGTCGTACAGAAGAATTTTAAGTGATGATCATAACAAGAGTGTGCCAGGATGTCTCTAAAGCAATGGGATTTTCATCTTTCTAACAAGCTAGTGGCCCGAAGAAAACTCGACTTCAAGAAAACTATATTTATCTATTAACTAGACGTCGCAAACTACCCACAATGCGTATGGCTGAATCATGGAAATCAAGAAATTCTTTTTGGTCAAGTAATATCTGCAAGCTACGTTACTTAAGATGAAGGATGGCCCATGATCAAGAAACTGTGCATCCATATGGTTTACCAGAACATCTTGCTGAACGTTTTGGTCGAGAGCCATAACAGAAGAGATCATTTGTATAAGTTCCAACGTGTAATCTCCGTTGGGAGCTTGAACAGAAACCCGAGATTTGGGCTCTGATATCTTCGGACATATTAAAGTTGTTCTTAGCTCTGTGTTTTAGGTGGAAGGATATCTCGTCGATTTGGGAATTTGATGAAGATGATATCTCCTCAAAAGACGACTATTATATTTAACGGAGTTGAATTGTGATTAACTGTTGACTTAGTTTAAATGAACTAGTCAGCATAAATATGATGATTTAAATTGCTCAAAATTGGGTTGAAGTTTTTTTTTGCTTTTCTTAGAAAGTTTGAGATTATTTTGGCTGTTTTCTCCTTGTTTATACTATAATAAAAAAGGGACCATATAGCATTCATTGTCGTGTATAACAAGAGATGCTCATCTTACTGTAATATAAAGGGACCATATTAGCATACATGTCGTGTAGTGTTGTTATACATCATCTACAAATGAAAAGATGTATTTAATTACTTTTGTCTGGGTTTCGACTTCTGTTTTTATACACACATACGGTTATTGTCTTCAGAGAATATTAAAGAATAAAGACACGTCCATGTTTGTACGTATCCCATTTTTCATTTTGGAATTAAAAAAAAAGACTTTGTCTTCACATAAATAAAAATATATATCCTTTTCACATGTTTTGGTTTCAATGTTTTCGTGTCGTTCAGTTACAAACTTTGTGGCTTTCTTTACTTGTTCTGTCAACAGAGTTGGAGACAAATGGGAAGAATTTAAAAGGCACAAAATAAAAAGGATGTAAAAAGGATGTAAACTCATAAATAAAAAATGCTAAGTCGCGGGAAATTCATATATAGGAAACACATATCGACAAAGATGATTGTTAGACATGGAATGTAATAAGAACTGTTCGAGACCTCAAAATTCTTATCTATAGTAACCTTCTCCTGAAGCATTAATCCATATGTGATTAATCATGAAGACTAACTTCCATTGAAATCAACAACCTAAACATGCACTAGAGACTGGTCTAAATAGTTCAAGAAAATCTCTAACATCAGCTTTCATTGGCTAAGAATATATCGCTCAACTAAGTTTCTTCAAGCATCTAACATCACCTTCAGTGCATTAACGACATATGAATTATGAACTAGATGATTAATCAAGTTCAAGCATTAGAATCAACTTGAATGAAGAAATTGCCTTGTTCCAACAAATTGCAATCATTAAAATCCTTAAATTCCTTTGAGACCCTCAACCTAACTATGAAAATACTCAGGCATAGCATTAAAAACACAAATCAAATAAAATCACAGCTTGTGAGTCACTTTTTCAATGGTTTTATCTAAATGTGGGCGTTCGGGTATTCATCGGGTTGGGTTCGGGTCTATTAAGTATTTTAGGTTTTTGAGGTTAAAGATTTCAACTCTACTCGGGTATTTCTAAATTTTAGTTCGGATTCAGTTCAGGTTCGGATAACCCATTTAAATTATTTTAATTTTTTTAAAAGAATATTATATACTTTATATTTCTCATCAAAATCTATAAACAAGATAATAAATTATATATATATATATATATATATATTTTAATAACACATAAAAATACATAAAATTAACATATAAGTTAGTTTGATTTGAATATTTGAATAGAAAGTATAAATATTTTAAGTGTTTTTGGTGTTTTGAGTACACTTTGGCTATTTTAGACATTTATTTTTGACAATTTGTATATATTTTTAAGTATTTTAGACAAATTAAAAGTATCTTATATATTTTGGATGTTTTTAATATACATTAATTCTAAAATTAATTAATATATTTAGGTACAAATGTCTATTTGAAATATATTCGGGTACCTATTATACTTCGGGTCGGATCGGATTCGGTTTCTCTCAACACCAAAATTTTGGTACTACGTTTCAGACCGGAAACATGTTTAGTTTTTTGCCCTGCCCTAATTTTAACAATCTTCTTTTTTTTTGTTTTTTATAAAAGATATATTTAAAGAATATATATTATGTTTGTATTTTAGATATAATATATTCAAAACATTATATATTTTAGTTTTGATAATTGTACTGTAATGAAGTGGAAAATTAACGTATAAAGCAAGTAAATGGATGGTAAATTATATTGAAGATTACTAAAAACAATCTTTAATTAAACATGGCATTACATGGAATTCACAAAATGAAATAGCATATATTTATTCAGTGTTTAGAAATGTTAACATAACCCCAGTAAAGTTTGATATATGATATTGTCTGCATACAATATCATATATCCAATATCTGCTATAGCATTTAAAATTAGGGAGAATTGACAAAATGGGACACTTTTAAGTTTTGTTTGTCGGAATAGGACTTTTCATAGTTTTGACCATTTGTGGACATGTATTACCCTTATGTAATGGAAAAAATAGTAAACTGAATTTTAAAAATATAAAAAANAAAAATAGTAAAATAAATTTTAAAAATATAAAAAAAAATGAAAACAGTTGTAAACTTAAGTATGATAATATATATGTTTAAGTTTTTGAAAAAAAAAATTGGAATCATAATTTATTTAGTCTTATAGCTATGGTTAGAATACTCATTCTAGTGATCTACATAGTTTATAAGTCGGATTCTAAGTACTAAACATTGATATATCACAGTTATAAAACGTAATATAACCATTATTGTATATTCTGACCGAGATATGGTCAGTTACGTTATAATCAAGAGATATGTCTAAGTCTACCTAAGGATAAAAAACGATGTATAGGCCAAAGTCAATGATATATCTTGGCTATATTACATACCATAACATGTTCTGTCTTTTTCCCTAGATGATGCCTTCAGGAGGAATATGATTCATACCTTATATACAGTGTTATGCGTAGATAGTATACGTATTCTAGGCAGATCGTGAAATTATAGAAATTTCCATTTTCGGTTACAAAAGTTTCCTAAATCTAAACTAAATCTAAAAAAAAAAATATTTTAAAAAATATTTTCGCCTAATATCACATTAATCTGAACCTCCCACGATCTTTTTCTCTTCTTTTCGTGTTTTTTTATTCTTCATCCAAAAATTCATTCATTCTCTCAATCATTAGATCATGGTTCTAATTTATGTTAACTTTGGTGAATGGGTGTGTGATTGCAGTGAAGAGTGGAGTTCCGTGGTAGAAATCGGGTAAAAAAAATTTAGTGTTAAATGAATCAATAGACGAAATCTAATACCTAGTGTGAAGAAACGTGAGATTTTGATGAAACTGATGGAAGAACACTCCAATTTCGTTAGAAGAATCTGCCAAGAGAACTTGAGGAATAACAAAGAAGAAAAGGTTCCTCTTTCGGTTTGAGAACGAAGAGGATGACGAAAAGTATGATGGCTTGATCCTATTTCAGAAGTTAAAGAGTGAATCGCCAATGATGGAGTGGGGGGGGGAGCTCGGCGGAGAAGAGAGAGTGAAAAAAATAAACGATTTACCCTAACCCTTTTAACTTTTTTTATTATTTTTTTTTACTTTCTAATTAATCTAATTTTTAATGATTTTCGGAAACTAATATATATTATTCTGATTAATATTAATTGATATTCTAAGGGTATTTCTGTATTTAAAAGAATCAAAATCCTAGTTTTCAAAAACATTTGTTAGAAATCCTATTGTGACAAATCTGAATTCAAAATGTCCTATTTTTCTAATTTTCTCTTAAAATTATTGTACGATATTGCATGAAACTAAATATCTGCTATAGCATTTAAAATTATCATAGTGTGAGTACTTAAATGAACACAGTTTTAAAAGTAAGTGTATTAAATGAAGCAACATAATTATTTTAGGTATTAAACCTGATAATTAAAAGGTTTCTTTAAGATTTTTAATACATGAACTTTTTATTATCTGGTTAGGTACCTAAACTAACTATGTTGCTTCATTTAAAACACTTACTTTTAAAACTGTGTGCATTTTAGCACTCAGACTTTAATCAAAAACTAGATTTTGACTGATGATCCACACGAATGTTTATTTTATCTTTTATATAAATATATATTTGGTGTAAGTAAACAGTGTTATATTATTATTTTGTATTAAATATTATTTTTTTTCTTATAAATTTATAATATAATATTTTTTTCAAAATATATTGCTCTTTTTTTCATGTCAGTATTATATATCATATATATGTCATCATATAATTATTCCTATTTAATATGTACCATGATATATGTAATCATATAATTAATAGTATTTTATACATATCATATAAATATATATATATATATATATATATATATATATTTAGAACTTAATGTGCAATATAAAAATCAAATTTAAATTAATATTTTGATATGAAATATGTATATAAAAATTAAACGAAAATTTTTCAAAAAGGAACAAAAATTCAGCATGGTTATCCCTTTGGTATAATACCATCTTTGAGTTGTCCATTTAGTATAATTTTTTTTCATAATTCCAATTTTAACTCTTGATTACAGATTAAACACCATTTAAAAGTTTAACTGAATTTAAAAAAGTTTAATAAAAACTAAAAAAAATTGAGAAATTGTCAAAAATACCACAAGTTAAGTACCACTTTTCAAAAATACCCTCAATCAAAAATATATAAAAATTTGGGTTTAGGCTTCAGTGATTAGTGTTTAGGGTTTAGTATTAAGGGGTTTGGGATGGGTTTATATATTTTTAATAAATATTTTGAAAAATTAGTTAAGTGTTATTTTATCAAAAATTTATGGTATTTTTGAAAATGTCTATTTGTAGATGGTAAACATGAAAAGTGGTATCACCAAAGTGGTATAAGTGAAATTTCCCCAAAATTTTTTAAAACGTTATAATTAAAAATTTTATTTTTTTTTAATTAAAAAGTTTAATAAAACTATAAAGTTTACAAATGTTTTAAATTTAAAATAAAACTAAATCTTTGTAAAATTTTTTATAAAGTCTATTTAAATTTTTCTATCAAAAGAAATCTAAAGTTTTATTTTTATTTTTATAAAGTTTAAAATTTTATTTTTATTTAAAACGATTTAAAAAGTTAATTTTTATTTTTTACAAACGTTTTAAAAATGTTAAAATTAAAAAATGGTTTTTTATTAAAAGTTTACTAAACAGGAAAAAGCCTTTCTCTGATATTTTGACAAGGAAAATCAATCAAAACACATTTTAGGAAGTTGAAATATTTTTAGGGTATTTTCTTAACTGAAACTTCCTAGTTAATTTTGCAAAAAAAACATATTTTTTATCCGTAGAAGGCATCTTCTACACTGTATAGAACCATGACAAAAATCATAAATGCAATTTCTACTTCATATAAATTTTCAAGTAGTTTATAGATTTCGCAATCCGTAAATTTTAGAGTATTTTATAAAAGTAGAAACTGCATTCGGCAGAAAAGTAGCTATTTTTACAATTAGTAGAATTCGCATTTTCCATATTTAAATTTAATTAAAAGTAGATGGTGTATTTTAAAATAAGTAGATGAACTTGTTTAACATAGAATTTGTTTTCTACTAACTCATTTTTTGTAGAAGATGAAATCTACAATGTAATTTAAATTTTTTGTTTATCATGTTTTCAACAAAAAAAAAATAACAATTTGTTTTTTTTTTTTTTTTTTTTTTTTTTTTTTTTAAAAAAAAAAATTTTTTTTTTNTGTCAACAAATAACAATTTGTTTATATAGGTGTTTTATTTATTGTTTATATTTTTAATATGTTTTTTGATTCACAAAACTATTTATTTAATTATTTTCAGAAATAGAAAGGGTAAAAAAGATAAAATGGACAAAAATAGATTTATACCAAAGAGCCAATCATGCTGAACTTTTTGTTCTGTTTTGGCAATTTTTCCAAGATTAAATTTAGTTTAATGTTTATTTTATACAAAAGATGCTTTTAGGTAATTTGATTGAGTCATTTTTGTATATTTTAAAGTTGGTCCAAATATATAGTTTCTCATAATATAATGAAATTCCAATTTTTCTTGATAACATAAATCCATTAATTTTTTTTTCTTATTTAATATACTAATATTCATGTTTCCAAACACTTCTTAAACATACTTCTACTTTAATAAAATAAATAGATATTAGGCGAGGTTGGATTTTTTATATATTAAAACCATAAATATTCTTAATATTGATTTAATATGATCATTATTTTTGTATATATGATATTGTGTGCATTAAGGACTATAAAATAAAAATTATATTTTGATTCGCGCTCCAAAAGCGCGGTTTTTTTGTGTTATAAAAAAAGTTTAATATGATTACTTCTGAGATTTTTTATGTTATAAATTTGTATTATATCAAATAAAATATTTTCTTAAAAATATGCAATTATGAATTAAATTATTTTATATATTTTATGTACACTATTATTTATTTCTCTCTTAATCATATGCTTTTTACTCAGGCCCAAAACAAACTGAACTGAAAATGACACAAAAATAGTCATTATGTTTCACAATACATGAAGTTTTGATTCATTGCACAAAAATTAAAAAATTTGTCTTTTTCTAAAAAATAATCTTAAAAATGTAATTTAAAACTTATTCAACCAATTATAAAATATCCAAAATGTTTTGTGTTGATTAAGTATAATTTATTATTTCAGATATATTTTATCCTTTAGGTTTCAGATTCAGGTTTTTGGTTATATTTTCGAGTTTCGGTAAATCTAAAATTATATTTCGTTTATTCAAATAAAACTATGGATATTTTTGGTTCCTCAAGTGAAATTTTGGAAGTTTTGGATATTTTAATATTTTCACGTATTTATTAAGATTTTCATATATTTTTTGTGTTTTGGCTTTTTCATGTTTTCAGGTATTCTGAATTTTTGTCCTAAATACTTGAATTTACCCCGACGCATTACATACCCAAATTGCATATATTTTTATAGGTACTTGAATTGTGGATTTGAATTGACTCGGATGTAAAAGAAACTCATCCAAACCCAAACTTTTTTCAAAACACTTAGTTGGATCAAAATGTCTAGGATCCGAAGAAATCGGAACTGAAAGGAACCAATCAACACTCGATCCAGTGAACTAAATACCCAAACCTACTCTTGTATTTTATTTGTGTGCATTTTATAAGAATTATATTGGTGAAACTTAAAATTTACTTTAGTGATTTTTGGCTAATTTAATAGTGTAGATTTGGAGGCTTTTTCACTTTGTTGAGCAAAAAAACTCTTTAGGTTTGTTAATAATTTGTTTTGTAAATATTTTATTTTAAAAATTAATTTAACATCATATATAATTTTGCTTTAAGAGACGGTTTAGTAAAGTGTTTATTTATCAATTTTGATTTTGTAAATATTAGGAATTATATAATGTAGTATAAATGTTGTATGATGTATGCTCACTCATTGTTATAATTAATGTGTAAATATTGTTGGTCCATATTAAGCATAAAATATGGTATAAAATATTATTGCAAGTTGATAGAAAAAAAAAATATTATTGTATAACAGCCATAATGTTTTTTTTTGCATCAAAAAGCTGTTCCATTAATCAAACTTGAGGTGGTCTGGGAATCCAGACCGAAATAGAACAACCAAAGTAGCAAAGAGATCTATGAAAAATACGAGCAGTCCTAGCTAGTGAATCAGCTATGGTATTCTGAGTCCTTGGAATGTAACAGAT
>OVBX01008018.1:0-10326 GCA_900406325.1 Erucastrum elatum
TTATATAGTGTTCACGTGTCTGTTGAGATGCAGTGTTTTGGTGGCCTTATCAGTGTTAATGACAATTTAAAAGATTAGTAATTATGGTTGTTACGTTTTTTTTCCTGATTAATTTGTAGATTTATTAATTATTATTTTGTGGGTGGTGGGTGAAGGTAAAAAATGGTTTTTGAATTTTTTTTTTTTTTTTAAAAATTGTTTAAAATGCTGTGTACATAAGTGTTTAAAAATTGTATATAATGTAAAAAGAATAGGAACTTTTCCGTGTTGATGATGCGAAGTATTTATATGTGAACGTATTTACACGATTTGTACGACGTAAAGGGGAATAATATTAGGATATATCAATACAAAGATTTATTAATTAGACGTAGTCATGTTTTAACCATTATGAAACGTAACAGTAGATACCTTTTTAAAACTAAATGTCAGTGGTTAATACCAATTAACTACTCTATAACGGACCCAAAGGTATCTTAATAGGGTGGTTTTAACATTATCATAGATATCTCGAGGTATGTGTTTTAGCTTGGGAATTTTTATTATATTTTATAAAGTCATACTATTAATTTGCCATATATAATATGACTATTATTATTTTTTAATCATATTCAGCCGGCGAAACAGAAGAGATATTTATATTTATATACGAATTCCACATAATTATCGACATAGTCGAAGAGTACACACTGTCTCTGAATTATAGTTTCCAAATATGGGACATTTACTGCTAGGTCTTATGATATAGATTGTTATAGATGGCCCGGTTTACATTATATAAATATTATGCAACGTGATTATGTTAAAATAAGCTTTATAAAGATGTCCTACATTTTTAAAAAATATCTATTACTATAAAATTATGTTTCTCTCTATAAATATATGGATAGTCTTCCCTTTTTAGTATGTGCATTTGTAAGGAAAACAATTAAACATAACATGCATTTAAATATTTAAGTCGTATGGTTTATCATTAATTATGTTTAATGTGCTGTATGCGTGAAGTAAATATATTGGTGTGTTATTGTAAGGTAGGATGATTACGTATACTCTCTGAAACGAAGATACTTAATTTTTGGAAATTAAATAGAAAATTCAAAATTTGCAACAGGAAATGATAGTTCGATAATTAAATCAAAATAAAAAAGCAAATGATGGAGGACATCTTTTATGGGAAGGGGACACACTCAGATGTAGTGAACAAACTTTGTAAGTTGTTTGTAAAGGAAGCAACGCTTGCACCGTTGGTCGAAGCTATCAACGTGACACCTCGTTTCTGGTTTGATGAGGAACATGTTATCGACATAGAAGTCCTCCCTTACAATATGGTACTGATTAAGAGATTTCTTGACTTGCGTCCAGCTCTGATCAGCCCTTCTCATATTGGTTTTCCAACCAAGGGTCAACAAATAACGCTTTCCTCTAACCCAATTACCCCTTGCAATCATAAGAATGCCGTATAGGTACGTAGCAGAGTCAAACTTACTGTCTGCAGAACGTTTGAGGTGCTTCAGACCACGGGCAATGTTATTCTTCCCGAAGAACTCATGAACACCGTGGATGAAGTTTGCGTGGGGATTGTCAGCATTTAAGCACATCTGCAGGAGCTCTTGGAAGTTATTGACCGCACCAGCTGGGTCGTCGAGTAGGTAACTGATATCGTAAGTTGCTTCATTGGTCGGCGAGAGGGGATTAGAAGCGTTTCCGGGTGAATGAGCCATGGGGTGAGGTCTGTTGGTTTTTTTTTTCTTTGGATCAGATTATACAAAGGTGTGTGCTCTGTAGTTTGCACAGTGGAATATAGACTACGCTTATATATTGGTTTTCTTTCCTCTGTTTACCGTTAGAATGAATTGATTTGATATATCTTGTATTTAATCCGTTTTCAAATTAGTTTGAATACAGCTGAAAATAAACGTTTATTATTTGATTACTATGATTTCTGCTTTTACGATTCGTGGACTCGTATCTATCATATATTATTGATTCCTAATATATCGTCTAAAATGCTTACAATCCACAACGTCATTGTTTTTTTTAAAAAAAAAAATTCGAATGGTGAAGGGGTGATCTGAAATCGTGGGCTGGATGAATATATCAATTTTATACTTGACCCTAAAATTATGTAAAGTTTTATTCTTTCCTTAATTTTTATTTTTAAACGCAAAATCTCTTATTGTAGCTTTATTACTACTTTGTGACATGTAAAAGTGATTTCCAACTTGACTGTCGGATTATGAAATTGAAAATGTTTATTATGACTTAACATAGTTGATTTTCGAGTACTCCAGAATACTACAGATGATGATGTATTCCAGCAGTTTTGTTTTGGTATGATATTTTAGTTATAGAATGATAGCCAGTACGTGGTTTAATTAAATGTACGAAATGGGTAATCTAAACCATATAAAGCGAGCAAATTGAATCAGGTATAGGATTGGATGGTAATTTTAATAAACCGGTATCAGTATAAAATATATGCTGGGTCATTGAGGATCTAATAGTAAACCAATAATAGCATTATAGCTTTTGACAAAAAAAGAAAAAGAAAAAACGTTGTCCTCCCAAACGTATATGCCTCGTAGCTACTCCGACACGGCTGCATCAAATACAAAATATATAAGAATTTACAGTTCACTACGTACTATCTGTAAGTATGACTACCATTTTGTACTTGATCCCACAAGTATGAATATTTAAATTATATATTTTATATTTATAAAGTTAAATAAATTAGTTTCAAATTTTAGCTTGCTAAGTATTTATATTTTTGTATTGCTAGCAAAATTTATAATTTTATTTCACAAAGAATCCCTAAATTGTAAATCAAGATGTATTTATATTATACAATATGAATACCACATAAATCAAAAATAGGGTTATAGATTTAGACGGTGTATCGGTAATTTTTAAAGGCATAGTTCATCCTCATAATTCCTTCATGAATATGATCACCATTATTCAGCAACATTTAGTCCCAGCTCCTATTTTCTTGTGCTCTCCCAAATAAATAAACTTAGGTATCGGCGACCACAGGCCCATAATCGCTCAAGACAAATTTAATATGCGTTTTGAGCTAACTTTTCAGCAGCTCATGGGTTTAATTAAATGTACCGGTTTGCTAAAATAAACTATCAGGCCGGAGAATTTGAAAACAGTCCGAGATTTGAACCAAATCTTAGTAAACCGGTTTCAGTATTAAATTTATGCTGGTTCATCCCGAACATGTAATTAAACCAAAACGTGAAGTAAAACTTTTGGGGGTGTAGAACCGTTGTCTGCACAAACGCGAATGCATGCTTCTTTTCTATAGCTCGTACATACCAAGATAGCAGGTGCATCCCTCACTGCATTTTTTAAATAATATATTGATCAGATGGAGTTGATGAGCAAGATACTGGTCATAACATAGGAAAATTAGCATAAGTTGATGATGTTCTGCATGAATTAGTCGACTTACCCGCATCTCTTTGAGATCATTGAATATCTCCTTATAGACAATATTAGTGACCCCGTCTTCGTTGTCCTTGTCAGAGGTTTCGTCTAAGATTTTAAGACCTTCTGGAGTCGTAACCCGAGACATGGCAACATACAACTGTCCGTGTGTGAACACAGGCCGAGGAAGGTATAAAGCGACTCGATTGAGACTCTGACCCTGACTCTTGTTTATTGTCATGGCGTAACACAGTCGGATTGGATATTGCCGTCGGCGGAAAGTGAAAGGATGTATCGTGTCGAGCGGGGATAACTGTATCCTAGGGAGTAATATTCGCTCCCCATCACCTGATCCCGTAATATTCTCAACTTCCACAATCCTATTACCGAGCCTACTGACAATCATTCTTGTACCATTACACAAACCATGATCTTGATTCAGGTTTCGCAGCATCATCACAGGAGCTCCTACTTTCAAACATAATCTGTGGTTCGGAAGGCCAGGAAACTCAAGAGAATTCAAGTACTCTGGCGGGTAATGGCTGGACCAATCATCGTTTGGTGTAGCTTCCATGTCTACTGAATCGGAACTCAAGTATTCTCTTGCCTGAGATGGTATTTGCGAGAGGAGATATGAGTTCACCTCATGTACCGTACTGTTTGTAGGGGTCAATACTGCTCTCTCCTTTAAGTAATCCTTATTTCTATAGTTATGTAGGAAGTCAGGATACGCAGCTTTAGCCAATGCCTCATGGGGAGAATCGGACTGTGGTATTCTGAATCTCCGGTCGACAATAACCCGATCTCCAGCATCCGGGTTATCTCCACTTGAGGGTAAAGTATCTGCTTCTCCATCACCGACCTTCAATATCCACTCTGCAAAATCTCTGTCTTCTTGCCGCAATCGCATGTTCATGGAAAGTGTAAATACAGTTGCCATCTTCCATAGATAAGATTTGCTTAAAGAGGCGAGGACCGTGTCTGGTCGTTTACCATGTGGCACAACAGGTAGGATCTGCCTGAAATCACCACCTAGCAGCACCGTCTTACCACCAAAAGGCTTGTCTGCAGCTGATGGATCTTGGGGAGATAGCAAATCTCTGAAGGACCGGTCGAGGGTCTCAAATGCGTGACGGTGCGCCATTGGGGCCTCATCCCATATGATCAAATCCGACTTAGAGATGAGCGTAGCCAGGTTAGAGCCCCTATGAATGTCACACATAGACTGATCATCAAGAGTTAGTGGTAGCTTAAACCGGGAGTGTGCTGTTCGGCCACCTGGAAGAAGCAATGCTGCAATGCCGGCTGTAGCAACAGGAATAACTACTTTTCCCGTGGACCTGAGGCTAGCAATAAGAGTTCTGTATAAGTATGTTTTTCCTGTCCCTCCTGCTCCATGAACGAAGAACAGCCCACCTGACTGATCCGCAATTGACTTCAGAACTGCATCATATACAGTGCGCTGTTCCTGATTCATTGCGCCGAACAACATGTTATGTGTTTCTGTTTCTTTCTGAACGTCATAGTTCATTTCCTGCTGCATGACTGTGTTGCTAATCTCAGTTAGGATTGCGTCGTCTGGTTTTGGCATGTCGGTATAGTCAGATAGTGTTTGGTTATGCTCCTTAAACAGCTTTTCTAACTCAACCAGAGTATACTGCTTTAGCTGTTCGTCCTGTAATTCGAGGCCTGGAAAATTAAACTCTCTTCGTTTCATGTAGAGTATGTCTTCAGACAGAAACTTCCACGTATGATCCCAAAGCTTTAGTGGACTAATGACCTGACAGTAGACCAGGATGATCACAAACAATCTCCTTAGTTGTCGCCCTGTAGCCCAGTAAGAAGGCTCTTCTATAGCCTCATGCCACTCTTTATCATCATCTAGTAAACCTCGAGCAAAACAGGCGTCTATGTAATCTTCAAATACTACATCGCCAACAACTTTAAGATGTTCGTAACCTCTAGGACCTCTAACAACATTTATCAAGATCCTTAGGTAGTACAGATCTCCTGCAGCTGGACTGATATACACAACGCGTCCAATGGCTTCTCCCTGCTGCCTAGGTGTCCACACTCGTCCTGATGTATGATACACAAATCTTGATGGAAACTCAACGTAGGTTAGTTCTCTTGCCTCCTCATATATGTTGCAAGCTTCAAAGAATGCGGTCAGCATACTTCTATCAACATCTTCTCGTGTGACAAATTCAGCTAAGTTGTCGGATTGGTCAAACACCGCCCTATGCTGACCTGGCAGGTGCAACGGAAGCTTTACCACATTAGGCTGGTTGTAATGGATGGGGAATGCAAATATTCTCCACGAGGCTTCACAAGCTGAGATATAACGGCACTGTATGAACCGGTCGATCTCGTTAATCATATTCGCATCCTTCGAGTCACTTTTCTCAATAGCCATTGTACCTCTATCCACGCCCTTTGTTATATATTTGAAAAGATACTTGATTGCGCTACTCCTGCAGCACCACTCAACATTGATATGAGCCTGATATTTCTTCAGCAGACTCAGATTGTGTGGTACTACGTACTGGTTGTTCAGCTCGACATGTCCTTTCTCTGCTAAATTATTAACGTCCGACCTCCTTCTGTACACAACAAAACCAGACTTGTCAAGCCTTGTATGGTCTGATAAAGGTTTTGGGTATTCCTTGGTACACACTCCTTTCTCCATGCAAGGTGATCCTGGACGTAGTTTACCGCAAGGGCCATGAATCATATGTCGCTGAACCAGTTCGAAGCCCTCTCTATCAATTTCTTTATCTGGCAGTTCTGCTGATATATATTCATCAATCATCGATGCCGTTACCTCCTTTTTAATCCCCTTACACCATAATAGGATATGGGCATGTGGCAATCCCCTTTTCTGGAACTCTACGGTGTAAACAACTACACAGATAATCAAGTGGTAATTTAGAACTCATTCAGGTCAATGCTAAAAATAATTTTCTAAAAATTAACCTCTTAGTAGAAATATTCAATACCATATATAACTTACAAAAATAGAATAATAAATTAAATAGTGAAAGTTGTTATCAAATAGTTAAAATTGATGTTACATATAACTGAGAATAAATTAAGCATTTCAAAAAAGATACTAAATTGTTTTTAATGGTAAATAAGTTTATTTTGTAAGTATTGTAACAGATAATGTAAGGTTATTGTATTTAATTTAATTTTTTTTTAAATGCTAAAATAAGAAAATCAATCATGATTTTAATATAGATATGAAAATATAAAATAAAACATCCCGATAAAAAAATAAAAAATTAGATAACTTATGCCAAAGTTCTAATAAAATAGACTTTGAATTTTAATAACAAACATACTCAACGGAAAAATGATAAAATTGAAAGAAATAAAATAAATTCATTTCAACAAAAGGCAAATATAAAAAAAATAACATAATTATAAAATTTCCGCGCATAGCACAATCTTACTCTAGAATAAAAAATCATGTCAAGCAATTATATTACCAGTTAGCTTATTCAGGTTATGTTATAATTCGTTAATATGTACTAAATCCAATCATATTTGTAGGAGCATTTTAATAAGTCAATTATCTTAGAAGCAAATAATAGTACGCATCATATCTATGTATACTCCCATATAATTCGACTCAAGCCACATTAAAACATATAGTCCTACTAAGCTCTGGTAGTTATAATAAAATCAATCGTATATAGAAGAAGTTATAACACGTCAAGAAAGAGGTGGTCTTCATAAGGTAGTGTTCATCTATGAGCATAAGATTAATTTATAAATATTTCGAATATAACCCAAACACATGTTGACTAATCTTAACAGAACTACCAAACTGCATTTTCTTTATAAGCTGACACCACAGCTTAAATCTTGTTAAGCAAGTTACCTGCGTTGGGTTTTGGAAAGTATACGCCTCTCTTTAGTTCTTCTATCATCTCATCGAGTTTAATCTTGAATAGGCGACACTCTAGGTCCGGACGACTATTTGCGGACTCACCATCGTAAGCATCTAGATGATCCCTGAGCTCAACCCAGTTAGGATTAGCTGTGAAGGTAATGAAATAATGTGGGTTTCCATACCAACGGCATATGGCCATTGCGTCCTGGTACTTCTCCGCCATGTATCTCGGACCAGCTGTGAATGAAGAAGGCAAGATGACCTTCTTACCAATTTGTGCAGCATCCGCATCACCACACTCCACAGCATCACATAGATTGTTATATAAGTCAGCCCGCAGCTTCTTCTGGTTTAAACTAATGAAACGGAGCCTCTCTGTCTCTGTAGCGACGTAGGCATCAACAATATACTGATGCAGTAATTTCCCACCCTTTATGATGGTCATACCTTCTGTAAGCCGAGTTTGAAGCTGATAAGAATAATACTCTCGCATTGTAATATACTCCCTCCTCACTGTTGACTCCTCAGGACCCTCATATGGTAACCTCTCATGATATCCTGGCTCCCCGTAAGGAAACAACAGAGGATACTGCAGACTCATCATTAGTGGGTGTAGATCACTGATTCTCTGTAACGATGAAGACCTAAGCTCAACCACAATATCTCTTCCTACTGTAGTTGCAGAGATGTCCCCAACTACCAGTCCACCAATCTCACATGCAGTAGGAAGATCATATTGGCGACCACGGTTTGGCTGACTGATCATAGTGATTTTGAATTCGGACACCGCCCCCGTTTGAATCCGATCTCTTGCATGTCTGAAGGTCCTCGCTAGATGGTTGTTACTGTCTAGCATCTCAACTAATTTCATGATAATTTCATCCGACAATGGAACGGTTGCAGCACCCTTAGAATATGCGCTTTTCCTATTCTTTAACTCATTCTCAGTGTCAAAGATGAATAACTGCAAATATTCTGGTGGGTCCCCAGAATTAGGAAGGAGGGAGCCGATTCTATGTATGACCTGACCATGTAGACGATAACAGTAAGGACCTGGAGTCCCGGTGACCGTTTGATCCACAGTAGCACCCATAGAGGTAAAAGAGAACAGACTATTGGCGATTCGTATATGGGGCCTGAAGCTAGGTGAATCCAGTAGCTCCAGAAGTGGTGAAGGTGGTTCACGGACTGGTGGAAGTCTCACACGGCCTTTCTGACAACAAATACTGAACTGCTGTTCTCCTTTACTATTCAGACCGCGAATCGATTCAGCATTCCAGAGCAATGCCTTACATGAAGGACATGTGGTTAAGTCGTATTTGTCACCTGTTTTCTTTCTCCTTTTACCTAGATACAACAGAAGCAAACTAAGTGAGAACGGTATACTATATTATCCAACAACAAAAGGCTTTATCAGCAGAGATACATACGTGAATAATGCGCATTGGTGGAGGATGAAGCTGTTTCATAACAGTATTGTAGCATATTAGCAAACGCTATCCATTTTACATTAAATTCTTCCTTTAAATATTAGATGCTAGGGGAATTACCAGATCCAGCTAACCGATCTTGCTTTTTCCGTTTACAAATTACTCCCCGCAGCCTCCGTGCAGTCCTAGCTAGAACTGTGTATTAATTTTATTAGACTGCTGTGCTAAGTGAACCACCAGATGCCCTTTTTGATTATGCAAATATACCTGGGTCTACTCTATGTCCTTCTCGTATTTTTTGAGAAGGCTCTGATATGGCAATGCCGGTCTGCGGGGTTGTTGAATGATGATGACTCACGGTCTGAGTACTACATGATCCTGAAAGGAAAATAGTAACTATTACCTCATCCTCTACGTATATGTATGTGGATGTTGATATGATTACTTTCTTTATCTCATGCAAGCGGATCAGTTATACCTGTTATAATGCGTGGTCTTCCCACCTTCCGTCTCTTCATTCGTTGCACTTTAGCTAGGAAATAATAGATGATTCAACTATTTTAGATAACCTACACTACGATTCAAGAGTACTTATGCTTACAATGAGGGTCGGGACTAACCTACTGGAACCGATCCGGATGATCTTGAGGATCGCCTAAGCATCCGTGACTGTCTAGCTAATCGTGCATCACGTCTTGTTATATCAACTACAACAATATACGTTCCAGATTCTAAAAATTATTAACTATCATTGTCAACCAGTTTGTCATGAGCATCGAAGCTTAACATCACAGTAACAGAAAATATAATGCATGAGTAATACATACCAGAATTAGGATCACTTGGATCACTTAAGACGTTTATTGGATGTGGTCCGGTGCGTACATTTCCACCATCTGTGTCTCCGAGTACTGTAGACCCAGATGATTGAATTTCCGTAGGCGTCTTGTTAACCATGATTTGGATAGATTATACAAATGAGAGAGCACTGGAAGAGATACTGATTCGGAATGATTTAGCTTAGAAGAATGGTAATTAGTTACTTAATATACTACGGTTTCAGCAACCTGAAGGTAAGCAATCAGTCAGATAAAATCAATACGATACCGAAAGTAACCGGTCAGCCCATATATAGTTCTACATTTATTAAACCAACAGATGCAATTTGTAGATAGATTTATTAAAGTACCGTCTCTGTCTGAGTTCTAATGCTACATAAGAAACGTACGAATTTTACGTAAACAGAGTGAGAACATAAATTTTCTTTTTATTCATTTAGAAGAAAGTCAATCCCAGAGAATCCGAAACTACATGTAGATGATCATAGGCGTATATATAGATACAGATGTATGGCTATAGTAGTAGGCCAGATCATATAACTTTCAATATTTATTTAAGGTTTTTGTTTTCTTGTGTAAGAGGGTTAGTTTTGTAAAAATGGTGCAGAGGTTCTAATGCACGACGCATGATCCCACACATGTAGTAATGTCAATTGGGCGGGTCATTAATGGGCGGCCCGTGTCCAGATTAATATGGACAAAAATGGACAAACCCATATTAGAC
>OVBX01008021.1:0-10325 GCA_900406325.1 Erucastrum elatum
ATTTCATCAAAATCTAAATGGGTTAGTAAAGATATTTGGAAGCTCATTCTGTGTGAAAATATATTTAAATTATTGGGGTTGCAATTCAAATTAAACAGAAATATCTTGGGTGTGCGATTTTTTTGGTTGTAAATGAGAAGCCATTTTTTTGCAAATAGATTAAAATTGTTAATGAAAAGCCCTGATTTGCAAATATTTTTTAGAACATTTGGTAATTCGGCTGAAATTTTAGGGGCAAGTTCACAAACTGTCAGCTACTTTAATAGTATAGATAGCTACGATAAATAAAAAAAGGGCCAGCTATAGTCCCGCAAGAAATATTTTTTAGGATGACCCTAAAAAAAGTTTTATCACAAACATAGTCTTACAAGAATTAAAATGACTAAATTATTTTATTAAAAAAGTAAATAAATATTTATAATCATATGGTTAATTAATCTAGGCTTACTGTTTAGATTTTAGAGAAGATATTTTGGGGGAGATGATGGGATTTATGATTTCTTTAAAAAAATAAAAAACTACTTTTTTTACAAAAATATTAAAATAGTTTTTAAAAAAATTGGATTTCAAAAAATAAAATAAAAAATATCTTTTAGTGAAAAATATATTTTTCAAAAATAATTATTTTATTAATGAAATCTCTTTTACTATTTTCGTGGGTTATTTTGGTGAATTATTTTAGAGTCTTTGAAAGAATTGACCTGTGAACAAAAAAAAAATGAAATAATTGCCCTTATTCAAAATAAGTCTGGTTACCGATTCATCCAATTCAAACATTTACTTAACAAAAGCTACCGTAGTCGATAATGCAAACATAGACACGAATCTATCAGACTATCGCACAACATAAATAAAGCATGTGGCGAACAAAAAGAAAACATAAATAAAACATGTTCTGTCTTCTTCTACTTTCTACTGTTAAGCTCTTCCATGAGCCTGTTCAAATCAGTATAAGAAGATCCTCCGTCTCCCACAGCCACTTTGGCCATCTCGCCTAGTTTCTTAGCTCGTATTCGCCTTTCCTCTGCCTCTTCGCCAGACATCACTTCCCTCACTGCCTTGACTACTTCTCCTCTACTAATCAACTTTCCTTTTTTCACCAATTCTGTAGCTCCTACATTCACTCCTATTCCCAACACTTTTGTCAATAGCTTCTCGTTGTAGAACTGTTCTGCTCCCTTGGGCCATGTCACCATTGGAAGCCCCGCAGCAATGCCTTCTATAGCCGAGTTCCATCCGCAATGCGTCACAAATCCTCCAACTGCTTTGTGATCAAGTATAAGCACTTGTGGGGCCCATCCGCGTATTATCAGCCCTTTCCCTTTCATCCTTTCCTCATAGCCTTCAGGCAACCACTCTTCCTTTTCACCTGTCCCAACCATATCAACACCCATGATTGTTAGGCACATTACACATTTGGACATAAAATTAAATATAAAGTAGTATATCTATTTACTGGTTTTGTTACAAGAACATATAGGAATGAATATACATAACGAGTAAAGATGAATTCATTGCCTTGGTTTTCATTCTTCTTTCCAACCACCCAGATGAAACTTTGTTCAGAGCTTTCAAGACCGGCAGCGATCTCAAGCATCTGTTCGTTGGTGAAGTTATTTCCGCTGCCAAACGACACGTAGATTACAGAACCAGGTGTCTTAGACTCGAGCCATTTCAGGCATTCCTGCTCATGAATGTTCGCCTTTTGTCCTCTTCCTGCTTTCTCTGCAAACTCTCTATTGCATAGCGAAACCGGACCAATATGCCAAGCTCTTTTGGCCACATTCGTAGGGTAAAAATCAGCATAAGCCGATTCCAACTCGTAAAAGCTATTCACCAAAACACCAAAGCTAGTTGACTCTGATTCTCCAATCTCTTTCATAATCTTTCCCATTGGAGTTTCATCGTCGGCAACATTGGCTTGCTCTGCTGTAATAACAATGTCACCTGGCAGACCGGGGATTACGAAAGGTCTAGAACTCGTAGCGACTTTCTTGTGTGGCTTATGAGTACTCATGTTGTAAAAACAACACAAGGAAAAGAACGATGTTCCGTGGAACACAAGTCTTGGGACACCAAACTTCTCTGCGGATTCGGTAGACCAAGGGAAGAACATATCGGCAACAAGACAACTTGGTTTTGTTGTTTCAATGAAACTCTCCAATTGCTGTTTCATATACTTGGTAGACAGAAAAAGCTTTAATAACAAGTCACCTGCCCCAGGTTTTTTGTACGAGCTGATGAAGTCAACTTTGTCGCACCCTTCAGGTAATCCCAGATCAACACAAGGGAAATCGAAGATCTTGACTCCGATCTCTAGATCAGAGTTCTGATTCTTGAATGCTTCAATGCTTTTCTCCAAAATCTTGGAGTTGCTTGGTGTGGTGAGAATGGTTGATTTGGCTCCTCTGCTGGAGAAAAGCTTGACCATGTCTAGAACTGGAATCATGTGGCCATGAGCCATAAAGGGGAAGAAGAGAACATGAATCCTCTCAGAGACTTGTTTGTTCATCTTTGATTGCAGAAACAAATATTTGGTTCTCAAAAGCTTGCAGATCTAGGAAATCCCATCAGATAAAACAGAGCATTTCAATCTAATAAAATAAAGTTGACTTGTGAAGGCTTTACAGCCCTCCACGTCATCAATCAGCTAGGGGGAAATTGTGCCACGTCATCTACTTATTCTGCGAAATCTTTGATGTCGTGTCGGTACGAATGTGCTGACTTATTATAGATGTAACAGTTCAAGGCCCATTGTCTTACTTTTAATCAGGTCTACGGTCGGAAAAATTGGACCAATGTGAGTCTTCCTCCCTATACACCGTCATAAAAGCACAGATAAGTAACGTCTTTTCCTTTTATTCAATCAATCTATGTAATGATCGAATTAACAGCACTTCCTCTCGTCGATTAGCTTCCCCACCCGCCATAGTAACTAGCAAACCTTCACCTATAAATACCGTTGTTTGCTCTGATCAAAATCATCAATCCCACATATTCAGGCTATTTGTGGGATATCAAAGTTTTCCATGGCCACTGCACGCCATTTCTCACTGACTTCAAAGCCAGCCGTTGTGCAAAGCCTGCGGAGATGCGGCTGCTCCGGTTTTGGGAGGCGCCTCAAACGAGAGGAGCTCATGGACGTCGACATGCTCTTCGTCGAGGAAAAGGTAACTTCCGCTTGTGTACACTGTCTTTGTTTTCTGAATTTTACTGAAAATTAATTGAAGCCAGAATAATTTGACTGTTGCTTTTTCGATTCCTCCAAATCTTTTCCAAGAACTGTTAATGTCCACCGTTTAATTAACAAATTCATAGGGTCGTCCCTTTTCCGTCAATTATGGTGGAACGCTTAAGATGAACCCTAATTTAGTTCTTAAGGAGTTAAACCAGCCTCCGTTACATCCCCTATCGACCTGAACTGAACTGAAATGTTATTATTACTCTTAACTAACTACTCATGAATTATGCATACTTTCTCAACAGGTTCCCTCTTCTGCCGTTTCAGTTATCATCGAAGGAGTCTGTGGCTTATAACGCCTGCAGCTGCAGCCCTCACCACAATGCCCAAAACAAATCTGTACTCTCAGATGTTCTTACTTACTATTTTTTTTTTGTGTGTAAATGTCCTTCCTCACTATATCACTTCCCCGTTATGCCTAAAGCCAGGTAATGCAGATGGATCTTACAAACTGGAGTAAAAATTGTTTTTCCTGGGCAAGAACAAGTTTACGTTGATTAAAAAAATTGTCCGAAGCAATATTGTTTGGATTTACTCCAACCCTATAAAACTTCAGTTTAGAACTTTTCTGGTCATATCAGTTAGACAGTAAGTGTTTTTTTCCAGTACCTTTTACCAGTACAGTTTCAGCTTTTTCTTCCTTGGTTAGGTAAAGATCTTTGCTAAGGCTGATGTCTTTAGAATCAGGCACAGCCGTTTGAAGAAGCTTTAAATCGAATGTATTTTCGAATGTTCAATCTTCCCATATATTTTTTGTTCTTAGATTTTCTCTTCATGTGTATATTTTTATTTACAGCTAATGTTTATATATATTATTATATAAAAAGTGAGAAATTTTCTAAAGTACACTGTTATATATTTCCACAGATCTCTCCAGAAGTAAAGACGCAAGCCACAGAAGCAATAGCAAGAGGACAAGACACGTTCACAGAAAGTGTTTCCAGAAACGCATCATAGTCCATTTTCGTCGGCCGTTCAATGCCACGGAGGTGAATAAGGTTAATAACTGGGAAGACGTATATGGATGGGAAGCCCAACTGAAGCTTTCTTCCTTTCAGGTTCGTCTCGTGAAGAAGAAATCTGAAGTCTTTATTGATGGGTAATTTGTGATGCTTGAGTTTCGATTTTAGTTTAAAGGTAACTGCAAATTCTTGGGACTTGACACATGTAGCTAGAAGTTCATTAGGAGGATCAGCAGCAGCTGTTGCAGCAATATAATGTAGTCTCATGGTAGTGATAATGGTGGGAGTGTAAGACTTACGGTTGTGTCTCTTGGTTTGTACTAATTTGGTTACTGTTAAAATTCAGGCTTAGTTTATTGAGAATAACAAATGTCATGTAAGGCTCAAAATTCAAAACAGACCATGTCGAAAAAAGAAGGATGGAAGATCTGCTTAGTTCTAATGCGTTAGTTCTTTTGTGTACTAATGCATTGAACACAGTCCATAGCATCATCTGAGTTCGTATTTTTAGAAAAATGTTTTTTAAGTACCAAAAAAATCATAAATAAACATACAAAATAAGAAGTAATCTATATTGGCATACCAACTGATGTTATACTATGTACCGTAAAACCTCTATAAATTAATAATGTTAGAATTTTGAAATTTTATTAATTTATAAAAATATTAATTTAGAAAAATTTCCTTATTTAAATTTTTTATTTTAAAATATATTTATACTAAGATAAAAAATACTTAATTATAGAATATAGATTGATTATTATTTTTTGAAATTTGACATTTATATTAATCCATTATATTATTAGTGTATATACTATATACTGAATAAATGTGATTTTAGATATAACATTACTAAATCTCATCAAAAATATATATTAAGTGTTAAGAAAATATAAAGATAATACCATTCTAAATATAAAACAAACAATATAATATTAGACTCTTACTTATATAAAATATATAAAAATATTANTACATATAAATTAATAATTTATAATTTTAATGGAACTATATATACATAGAACTTTCTAAATATTTTTTATCGATTTGTATCAATTTTTAGACCGGTTCAAGTTGGGAATTGCAAAATTTAATTTATTAACTTATCGACTATTAATTTATAGAAGTTCTGCTATATTATTATTTTATCTAATAAAATTAATAACTAAACAGTGAAAGTTACATTAATAACAAAATCACGTTAACATTTTCAAATGCTCATTCAAATGTAAGATGTTTATATATTATCTTCTGATTTACAAAGATTATATATTTCTAGCACTTATAAAAATAGTCTACAAATTGAATAAGCAAGTTAAAAGGAAAGTGTTCCATCTCCGTTTTTTTTTTTTGAACACGTGTTCCTTCACCGTTCAAAGGGTCCAAAAAGATACCACCAGGCATCTTTTTGTCACGTGCACAACCTATTTATGGAAGCGCTTAAGTATTCAGCATCTAAATTATCTCTCATTCCTCTAATTGGTAACTAATTATATATGTGACCTGACCTGATTGATAAGTGATAACGAGTCTACCAGCGCGGGATGTCTAATACCAAAATCAGCTAAAAAGAAACAAATATTGAAAATTATTCGATAGTATATATTTCAAAATCTCTAATATGCTATTTTGATGGCATGCTTGATAATCAAACATAATATTATTGAGAAAACAAATAAAAAATAAATGTAAAAAAAAACAGTAGTAATGAATTCAAGAAACAAACGTTTAAGACGAAAATTTATGATTTATGTTCTTAAAACTTATTATCATAATTAAAACAGAACCAATTTTCTGATAAAAGATATTAAACAAACCAATTACATATTCATGTCAAACATTTAATAATGAAATAATTATAAGCTCTAATAAAAATAACAAAATAAAATATTTAAATAAAAAAATTAATGTAGTTGTTAACTGAAAGTAAACTAAATATAATTCATTAATGTAACATTAAATAACGTGTGCGTAACATATTTATCATTGCAAACCTACCAAAGGACTCAATTATCTTCGCCAATCTGTAGATGGGAACTATGACAACAATATGTATCTGTATAGCATATTAATGTTGTGACAATACAATTTCGGAAAGAAAAAATAATCTGGATAAGCTAACCTGTAAAAATAGTCAATTCATGTTCGATTTATGCTGAACGATGATTAAGAATTCATTACTAAATTTGAAGTCATTTTGGAAATCATTTTGAAAACAAAGTATTTGACCAATACATCTACAATTAAGCCTCTAACGGATTGCTCCATCTATGATATGGATAAAGTATGCTGAGGATTGTTATTATTTTAGGAGAATGAAAGATTTTATTTGTGTTAAAAAAGATTTTATTATCTTCATTCAAACAAAGATAATCACAGAACAAAAATATGCATTTACATGTTTTTCTTCCGGAACATCAACTTTACTTCACATTGTAAGTTCAACTATATTTATTTTGGTGTATCTATCAACTATTTATTCTATTTTTATTGAATCGATCAATGAAAATTACTTCTACTACTCTTCTTTGACCTAAACCATTTCAAAACAAATTAATACCCTATTATTATTAACCACTATCAAATAAATCAAAAAACAATTTGAGTTCAATTTTTGACTGAGGCATAAAACAATATAATAAAAACTTAGATTTTTTTGTATATTTTATATTTTGAATTTTTCAAAACGAGTATGTATTACTAAAACAGTTAAAAGTCTCACATAAACTTTTGTGATCAAGATTTAATTTTTTTCTATAATAAGATACAATGATTATAAAATTATATGAATAAACAATTTTATTTTAATAGGTTTTTATGTTAATATATATCATATGAAAATACATATTTATATTTTTGATATTTGCATTGAACATATATTGAAAAGTTCACATTTTAATTTTGAAATCTTCATTGTTTTTTCTTAAAAGATTACTGAAACCACTAAAAGGAATCGTTGGTGTAAAATTTGTTACACAAATATGAAAATAATCATAAAATCATATGATAAACCTCATTTAATAAATATCCATATTAAAAGTTAAAAGTATACTATATATCTATGTTAATATTATTCAAATTTAATTATAAATCATATTCGATAGATAAGATTGATTGTTTTTATTTATATACCCTATAATGATTGCGAATACACAAGAATGGTTGTTTGATTTATATGAGTACGCCAATTTATTACATAATAATAACTGATTTCTTGTTATTTAATATATAATTATTATTTTATTATTTCATAATATGCATAAAACCATAGAATAAGTAATAAATATAGAATATTTATTCTGCACAAGGCACAAATATTAACCTAAATATATCTCTTTTTAATAATTTTAAATTTTAAACATTTTCTAAATCTTAAACATTTTCTAAATCTCAGGCCAAAACAAAAGAACGAAATGAGTATAAAATCAAAAACTAATATTTATATCGAGTAATAAAAAAAAGGATAAAAGTGACAAAAAAAAGTATTGAAGATATATAGGATTGGCACGTGAACGTAAATTTTTCACAAACATAATTAACTTTTAAATTGTTAAATATAAAACTGAGTTGAATAGTTTCATTGTAACCAAATAGTAGACCTGAGATTCTTTGGCCTAAACGTTATGTTCTTATAAGATAAGTGATTTTTTACCTAAAATATTTTTTAAAATGAAATCAGCTCATCAGTAAGCAAATTACGTAAATAACAAAAAAAAAATATTAACAAGTTTTTTAAAGGCCAAAAATATTGATTCAATCAAGAATATACATTTTATTCTTCCATATGATATTTTTCAAATAATTTTCATATAAATTCATTGCGCAAAGCGTAAATCTTATCTTAGTCATGTATTAAATAGCGATAAAATATAATATTTAATAATATTTATACACAGAGACTTTGTAACCTCGGGAAAAGTTCATTAATAATATAATCAGGTGTTATACAAAAAATCATTTTCTTAATTCGTATGTAAACTTTAAACTACACTTATAATGAAATGACATGGGTAATAGCTTAGAAAAATTAAAAAATAACTTGATGAAAGGATGCCTGAGGTGGCGATTGAGGAAGAGAGATGCTAGTAAACTTTATTAGTGTAGATAAATTCTAAAAACTTAAAATAATAATACTAAGATAATTGAAATTTAAGAGCTACTGAAGCTTCTAAACTATTAAAAATAGAGCACAATTAGAACTTAACCCTAATTTTTACCTAATATTTACAACATTTGCCACTGGTATTAATTCATAACTTAACTAATGTATCTCTTAATTTATTGTAGTCTTTCACAGCATAAAAGGCCCACTAACGTTTTGCATACATACTAACGTTTTTTTTTTATAACCACCCACTAGCATTTGTGTATCACACACTTTTTTTCCTTTTGAAGCAAAGTATATTGCAAACAATAGTTTCAAAAAAAAGTATATTGCAAACAATATACATATTTCATTGTCCAATATCACAATCCATGCATAAATTAGTTTATGAATATTCCTAAAATTCAAATGCTTTAATTTTAGTTTTAAAGCAACAAACCATAACAAGCAAATCATGATTTAGTTGGACATATCATTAACTTTAAAAGTAGTTTTTCTTATTGATATATCCTCTTTATTGAAACAGAAGTACCATTTTTATTTATTGTACACAAGTCATAGGTGAACCATTTCATTAATCATTTAATATGACATATTTGATTATTTACATTAACCAAGCAAATATATATTTTTTTTATCATCAACATAAACAAACTCATATTTTTTTTGTCGACTTAAACAGACTCATATAGACTATGTATAACCAAGCAAATATATATTATTTCTAAAAAATAATAATAATCAGTAAATTAATTAGTAATAAATCAATTTGAACTATAAATTTAAATTATATAAAAAAATATGTTGAGAAATAATCTAACAAGATCTTACGAAAAAAATTTAAATATTTTTGTAAAATAATAAATTAAGTAATTTTGTACTTAGTAACATAATATTATTTTAAATTAATACTAATTAAAATATTGTTAGATTAATATATTTTATAAATAGTTTCTATATTATATTAAAATATAAATACCATATGAAATATATATATATATATATATATATTATAAATTTTAATTAATTGGCAATTAACCTATTTTTTTAAAAATGTTTTCATTTATATAAATAAATAAATATCACTCACTGTTAATATGATAGATTCTATTATGTATTAACATTATTAAAATAATAGCGCTGAACTACTTAAACAGAATGATGTATTTAATTATAGAATCCTACAATATACTATACTGATAGATACTAAAGTATCTTCTATGTACAAAGTAAAGTTGTAATTTTTATCTATTGTACAAAAATAATAGGAGAACCATTTCATTAATCATTTAATATAACATATTTGATTATTACATTAACCAATCAAATATATATTATTTAAAAAAATTAATAGTCAGTAAACAAATTAGTAATAAATAAATTTTAACTAGAAATTAAATTTTATAAAAAAATCTATTGAAAAATAATTTAGAAAGATCTTACCAAAAAAATTTAAATAATTTTTATAAAATAATCTATTAATTAATTTGTAGTTAGTAATATAGTATTATTATAAATATGTTCTATATTATATTAAAATAGAAATGCCATATGAAATAAATATGAAATTATAATAAATTGGTAAAATAAATTGGTAAATTAACCAATTTTATTTTAAAATCACTCACTTTTAATATAATTGATTCTATTATGTATAAAATTTATAAAAAATAGCGTTGAAATACTTAAATAGAATAACGTATTTACTTATAGAATCCTACAATATACTAATTTGATATATAGTAAAGTTTAATTTTAAATTACAATATAAAAATATAAACTATCCTAAACAAATATCATTTATATACTATAAATAATTAAATAAATTTTAAAATGAATTGTATGTAAACTGTAGAAATTTAATAAAAAATAAAACAACAAAATTGTAGAGTTATACAATATGTAACACTAATGTGTAAATCATATATTAAAGTATTTATGATAATATTAAAAAATATAGAGAAAATGACCAAGATAGCACTAATTCAAGTTTATCTTCCCAAACTAGCACTCAAGA
>OVBX01008022.1:0-10325 GCA_900406325.1 Erucastrum elatum
TATATATATATATATTTATTTATTAAGATAAAGTTTTAAACAAATACTATTATTAAACTAGATATGAGTGTTAGCATCTTGTGCATACTTATATATATATACCCAAAAAAATATTTAATGTTAATTATTTATTAAAAATCTAAATTATTAAACTAGAATTAGAATTATTATGCAATTTGGATTAGGAATCAAACACTTTTTGTAGTTATGTATTGTAAAGAATTCAAGTGGCATCAAACATCAGATATTATCAACTATTTAGATCTTAGAAATTATGACACAAAAAAGACAAGCTATACATTACAAAACATCACATTTTTTGCTTAGATTATACTTATATTATGCTTATATTTTTCCTTTTATTTTCATTTTATTTAATAGTATATCTTGAGAATTCATGGAGTACATTTTGAATAAGGTGCTAGATTTTATTTTATTTTTTATGTGATTACAAAACATTACCTTAATTTTATTTATTTTTGAAAAATGAATTTAACGTTTCTAATGAATCAAGGACAAAAGAAAACCTATATTTGGAGTGGAACAATGCTTTGTTCACATCTCTTCTCATATATAACGGATTCATTATAGTATTAATTGAGACTAAAAGGTCTACTTGCCACTGCATTTTTTAACTTAATGGGTGCTTACATATCATAAGTTCTATGTTTAGGTAAAATATTATGTGTAATACTAATTTACAAAATATCATGCTATAAACTTTTTTCTTGATTAGTGATTGCTCTAAGCTTTTATATTTTTATCTATATCGATGAAAGAGAAGATTGTCATTGTCATATGCGATAACGAATGGAGTGATCCGGCGGAGAAAGGATTCGTGGTGATAGAAGCTGGGGGTGTCGGGATGATCCTCGCCAACACAGCGGGAGAAGAAATTCCACTTGTTGCTCACTTCTTACCAGCCACCGCTGTAGTAAATTGTTAGATTATATTTATATGTGAATAAAACATTATTTTATAGTAATAATCTCAAACCCAACTAGTAATTCTAATAAGAACCAGAAATTTAGTTATGAACTATGATATAAGTCACTAAAACCATTAAATAAATATAAAATAAATTTAAATATGATAGTATCGGTAGAATATGTTAATATTTATTATTAATTATATATATATATATATATATTAATATAAATTTTTAAATAATATTATTATTAAACTAATGACTCAACTTTCCTTTCCTTTTTTTGCATTTTTTTAAAAGAAACATACTTTTCTTTTTTTTTTTCAACGAGGTTTCTGTTTTATTATAGTTAACAAATCTTGTAGCTCCATTTCGTTAGAATCTTATTTGGTATTATCTTTTCTAAAAATGTTATTACACTAGATGAGTCTCCGTATATATATATATATATATNTTTAATCTTAATTATTTGTTAAAATCTAAATTACTAAATTAGAATTAGAAGTATTATGCAATTTGGATTCAGAATCAAACACATTTGGTACTTATGTATTGAAAAGAATTCAAGTGGCATTAAACATCATATATTATCAACTATTTAGATCCTAGAAACTATGAGTTGGAAAATACAAGCAATAATTACAAAAAAACACATTTTTTGCTTAGATTATACTTATATTATGCTTATATTTTTCATTTTATTTTCATGTAATTTAATAGTTTATCTTAATTTTTCATGGAATAAATTTTGAATAAGGTGTTAGATTGTATTTTATTTTTGATGTGACTACAAAACATTACCTTAATTTTTATTTTGTAATATTCATAAATAAGGTTTTGGTTGGTATATATACACATAGATCATGTTTTGTCCAAAAAAAAAACACATAGATCATGTATCATATGCTGATAAGGACTAGCTATAAACCTATTACATTATCTTTTTAGGTATTTAGCACATATTGAAGCAGATGATGGAGGAATCCAGCCAAACAAGCTACCGAGACGACATTAAAGAAGAGAAAACTTATTGCTTCGACGTTCTAAGATTACACAAACATGGCTTCAACAGAGTGCCCATGTCCAATACGTTACTCTGTTCTTTCCAAAAGACCCGGAGAAAATAACCATGAGCAAGTAATTTTTTGTGCCCAGATGCCACAGAAGAGGGGAAGGTGACGACCGAGCTAGCAGCTCCTCCCAGTCCAAGATATTATAAAAAGCTAGCTAGGAAAACATTTTTTCTTTTTGAAAATTGGCTTAAGCTACGAAAACATTACTTATATAATAATCAATTGTCATCAGTTGTATGACTGAACATATTATCTTGTGATTTTTTTCATTTTTACCAAAAATATTAACTTGGGATGCAAGCTTGCTTACCATTGGTTCCATTTTATAGTACATTGGCTCTAAGAAAAAATAATCCTCCGAAAACAATTAAATAGTGGGCAAAAAAAAGTTGAGCATATAGTCCACTGAAGTAATCGCCTCAACCTTCTATAAAAACAATAAACATTACGTCAATGATTCGACTTCCATGTTTTTAATCTGAGTTGTACAAAAAAGAAAGTTGATCATATATAGTCCATGTAGTATTCAAATAATTTGTTTTCTTGTCGGTCACGCTAGCAGCAGGGATAATAAGCCCGGAAGGAACCGTGGATGTGAAGTTTCATCAAGAAAATTTTCAAACAATGGAAGAGTGTGTTGATGTCATCCCACAGAGCTGGTGGTGTGAAGATACTCGAGATAAAGAAGCAATCCTGATGGTGAACTTTAGAGGAAGCTGCTCAACTACATGGACAAAGCACTCAATCAAAGTCCATCACTGCTGCTCAGCCAGAGTTTCTCCTTGAATCCAAACCTAAACACCTAACAAAGAACCTAGACGGTTCGCGTCGTCATCCAACAGATAAAAGCCGTCATGGAAGCACTAGACCAAGAACCGAAGACTCGGTTAGCCGAGGTAAAAGCCAGTGATGAGAGCTATTGTGACATTAACAGTTTTAAACTAGAGATCTTTAGAGCAGATGAACAACAAAGCCATCAACACAAAAAAATGCAATAGGTGAAGGAATTGCTTTTTATTCATTCTTTGGAGAATACATTTTGTGTCACAAACTTTAGATTTGCTTTAAGACCTTTAACGTGTATTCAATTTCTGACGTTTTCTGACTCTGAAGCCATATGAGGGAGTGAGAAAGATCTCCACTTGCTTCTCTATTTCCTCATGTTTTTCAGCTTACATTCCTCAATCCTATGCATGACTTCACCAAGACACATTGCACAAACCGGGTTTAAGCTGTCATTGACAACCTGGTGACACCAAAAATTACAGTTTGTTAGACACAGAGAGAATAAAACATCAAATAACTCCTAGATCTTACCCGAGTTTTGCTCTTAGCACCTGATTTCTTCATGGAGAGAACGACGTATGGATCAGCTTTTCCCATCATATCTTGTATCGGTATCTCTTCTGCAGATATCACCGTCACAGAAAGCACTCATCTTTTCTTTTACGCGATGATGCATTCTCTTCGTCTGTCGTATCATTCTTGAGCACCCTTTCTAAGGAAGTCATCGATGAAGATTAAAAGGGATTTACGATGCCGTTGCTTCCCGCATCGAAAGGAACGTATAGTAGCTCAAGGTGGACCTAAGTTACATAACAATAACGTGTGTATTCATTGGCCACTTACAACAGGTTATGACAAATCTAATCTGACGAGGAAGATATATAGCTTTATCTAACCTCTCCACTGTTCTTGTTATCTCTCTGGATCTCTAAGTCCTTGACCAACTTCAACCATACGTCTTTCACTTTACCAGGTTCAAGTTCACAAAGCCGGATTTGTGCACAGCCGATGAGCTCTGATGCCTGCACACCTTCGTCGTCATATATTCTAACCACTAATTGTTGAGTTGACGCGTCTTCGACGACAAATTCAAAATGCTCGTTCCAGATGGGATTCAGATCATTGTTCTGATGGGAATAAAATATCAACTAGATATCATCCGTTGTAAGGTTTAGCACAAATAAAATAATAAAACGGACTACTTACGATTGTCTTGCTTCTTTGAGTCTTTTCACGTAAAGGGCGTATAAACATTTTAGCAAAGGGGTCAGATTTTCCCACTAGATCTTTGTTGGTCAAGTTCTTCGCTTGCACAAGCTTCACCTCCAACATTCCAACAGGCTTTAGCTCCAGATCACTGGGTAAAAAGAAACAAAAAATAGGGTAAGTAGAAACCCATAACTAAAAAGTCAAGCACCTTCATTTTGCATTGACAGTTTAATAGTGCTACAACACAACAGTAAAATCTGCAAAAAGAAGTTGAGCATATACTCTCATGTTTTAACCTGAGGTGTACCTATAATCACCAGGAGGAGCAATGAAAGTTAAGACAATGGTTCCACCACTGTTATAGCCATCAACAAGAAGCTTACATATCTTAGATTTCCATTCTGATGTCTCTTTATGGCATAGTGCATATAGAAAGATGCTTACCTCAGTTTCACTCTGGAGATCTAGCTTCCTCATGAGGTACTACTATTGGATAAAAGAAACTGGAATATCTCCATCCCCTGTCACCGAGCGAAACAAAGGATATTATATAAAACAAAGAATACTATCCAATTTCCAGTTAAGTGGAATACAGAAACTGATAACAAGAAACATCAATAAGCAAGAAAGCACATCCAACCTAAACAGCTTCTGTTCAGAGTAAGGAGTGTTATGATCTTAGATCGCAACCTTCTTTATTGATAGAGATAGAGTTGATACAAGCAGAAATATAGCAGATGCTCAAGCAAAGATCTCATGTCGATCTCTTCTCAAGCTCCATCCATCCATTCATGATCTCATGGCGATCATGAATCACAGAGACTCATAACGTCTCATGCAAGTTTCCACATGCTCTTCTCAAGCTCTCGTGTCTTCTATTTATACTCATCTTGGAAGACTTTGTCGTGTCTTCACTGCTTATTCTGCTGCAGGTGCCAAGTCACCACTATCTCAGTACCCCTCTTTCCAAGACCCAGCTTGTCCTCAAGCTTGTGGAAGAAGTCTGGCAACTATCTGACACTTCTTCAAGTGCCACCACAAAGTCTTCTGTTGGGAGTACCAGCCATGGGATATCGAAGCTGGAGTGAAAGACCTAAGTGCTGCAGTAGAATGTATTGAAAACTCTTTGCACATGTTCCAGTGCTTGCAACTCCCAACATACTGTAGTAAAAGGTGGACACAGTATATGTAATATGACATGAAATAGTTTTTTTTTTTTATTGGAAGATCATGTCTTAGCAGTATTAATGGTTTAACTATAATATAACTAATGTGGCATAAGTGACAACATTTGGGGGAGCAAGCATCCGGCTCTAATTTCCCCTTGCAAATCATCTGATGGAATAGCTTACCAGCCTCCATTATGTCACCTGCAATATGACAAAACATCTGGTTTGATATCCAGAGATTTGGCTGAAGACCTGTCCTCCACATTTCATGTAATGTGACATATATGTTGGCCAATATTAATTATAGAATTAAGTGACATAAACTAAATAACATAAGTCAAGGTACATAAACGAAAGATGATCATAGCAAATCCAAACGCAAACACAACAACCAACGAACTAGACAGAAAATGGAGGAATCCAGAAGTGGGAGAAAGGAATCTCTTTGGGAGAATCAAAACGACTGAGAGTTCCGTTGGTGAGATCAAATATATTTAAGCAATTGCCCATCATGTAGATGGAGTTGGGAATTAGACCAGGGCAAGAGCTTGCCACAACGCAAAAAGGATCGTTCCTTGAAAGGAAGATACAAAGATCTCCAATGTCCTGTGTGTAACACATGTTTCTTGTCCCTTTTGATGTGACTTGGTCCTCCTCCTCTCTAAACACCAGCACCATCTCCATCACGTCATTGTTTCCTATACGTGAATACCTGCACAAGGACACGCGCATACATGTTACATTCGTTAGCAAGCATTGACCAAAAATCTCTGTCTACGTGTTATAATATTCGTTTTTTACCATTTGACTAGGAAACTTTGACCGGAAGGTGACTCCACCCAGTGGTCCTCCCTGATACAAGAATCCAGCAACTTCCACGAGGACTGTGGCAACTGGGGAAGGTTATGAAACACCAACTCATTGAACTTAGGGTCGTTATGGAATTGGAGATCCCAAGAGCACAAGAATTTGCCTCCAGGGGCAGGCAAATAAAACCTTTGATCTCTCTTTGAATACATGAGATTTGAGTTTTCGGAGGAGCAGTCGAAAGGGATTAGTCTGTTAGTCCAAGCGAGGTCACGACCAGGCTTGCACATACTCAGTTGCCTACCAAAGAACTTGATAGCCACCACACAATCTTCCTCATGAGGGGAGGAGGAAGACATTGCCACGTTCCAAACCACTTTGGTTTGACCAAAGGGCATACTAGTAAGCGGAGGCAGAGGAATCATCATCTTGGTGTTTGATTTGGAATCAGCCAGATGGTTAAAAAGGTCGCTGATATGTACAGAGTTATGATCGGACTGTTCAGATAAAAATCCCCATCCTTGTGAAGCTCCAATCAATTTCGAGTTAAACAACTCTTGTGGAATTGTTTTTTCCGGCACTCGGACTATCTCCCCCATGGCCGGATGATAAAAGAGGACCGTTCCGATGTAGCTACGACCTTCTACCAAACCCAAAGTAGCATCCCATGAGCAGCAAAGTGCCAAACAAGGGCTGGTGGAAACAAACGAACGCCCTTCTGTTTCTGCCAAATATTAAAACTCAAGAGATCAGAACCAACACACTCTTCTTGTCTAACTCTAAAGCCTAAGCTTATAACTAATCCTTTAGTTATTGAGTAACAAGCGACAAACTCAACTAAGTTCCCCTACAAAAGCCAAACCTAACTAGATTAGAACTAAAACAACAGGGAAGAGAAGAGAAGAGACGGTTTTTACTTACAATCACATCCTTGTTCCGGAACGAGAGTTTGGTGAGACGGCAGAGAAGCTGTGACATTGTTTCAATAAAACTTCAAAGATAGAATTTACAAAGTAAAAATATCTTCTCCAATCTCCCACCAACTTTAAAAGAGAGAGAGAGAGTCTTTGATAACTAATTGTTACCAAATACTAATATTTCTTTCACACTGGACAGTAAATTATCTGGAATCAGTTTTATAAGAAAACTGATTTTGTATTGGAATGTTGTTTGTAGTAGGTATAGTATACTATGTGAATTATTGCATTCAACAAATTTTCTTTCAAGAAAATTATTGTAGACTTAACGAGTGGTCCATGTTGAAACAAATACTTTATAAATAAATAAAAACAGAAAGTAAATATACTATAGAGAAATTGAAAAAAAAAGCCTTCTTCTGCAAGTTTCCATAAGTAGATTTATTTTTATTTTTAAAAAAGAAAGTGGAATGTAGAATTGGTAACTAATCTTCTCGAGTGACTCTCCTCCTCTCTTTTAATGGTGGAGACTGGAAAAAAAAATATTTACGAGACTTTTTATTTGTTATTTATCAAAACATTTTGTAGTTTTTTTTATAATTTTGCAAAAAAAAAAAATGTCTCAGCTTCTCATCCGTCTCTCCAAGCTCTCGTCCCGGAACAACAATGTTTTTGTATGTAAAAGATTCTCCTCTCTTCTCTATCTCTCTATTAGTTTAGTTCTGAACACAACTGACTTTGAATTTGTTAGACAAGATATGATGTCCGAGTTTACAATTGACAGATCCACAAGTGCGTTCGTTTGTTCTCCACCGGCCCGTACCTGACACTTGGTACTAGGGTTCAAGAAGTTTTGCCGAGCGGCTGCAAAACTGGAGATGTTCTCTTGTTTGACCCGGCGAAAGAAGAGATAGTGACTCTCCAAGGCAAAACAATACCTAAAGAGCTCAAGGACGAAGAATTGATTGGAGCTTCCCATGGATGGAGTTTTTTCTATGACCGGAGTGATCGTACCGTACGTATCAGCGACATTTTCAATCCTTTTGCATCGAAATCAAATCCGACCGTGATTCCTTTGCCTCGGCTTACTGATCTTCCTTGTGAACAAATCGAACAAGTATGTAACGTAGCAATGTCGTCTTCCTCCCCTCTTGGTGATGAAGACTGTGTAGTGGCTATCAAGTTTTCAGGTCGACAGTTGAGTCTGTGCAAGCTTGGTCGTGACCTTGAGTGGAGTAACATTTTAACCACTTCCCACTGCTGTGAAAACTCATATGTCATGTATTCGAAAATATACAAGAGATTATACTTACTTTCTCGTGGAGGTAATCACTTGTTATCCTATCATCTCAACTCCACAACATATGTCAACCCTAAGCACCATGAGTTGGTCTACCGTGATCATCCAGAGCTGGATCAGTCTGAGTGGGAGATTTTGAGTTTGTGATCTAGGAGGGAATACCTTGTGGAGTCATCCTCTAGCGATGAACGTTACGTGGTCAAATGGTACGCTTTAAAATCAATCAAGCAACAAGTGTGAATCCATTGGTAAAAGTACCCCAAAAAAAAAGAAGAAGAGTGTTTGTTGAGAATAACTGTAGTTGCATATGTGCAGGTACGCTCATGGCTCCTACTCATCGGTGTTAAATGGAATTGATTACAAAACAAAGAGGTTCATGGTGTTTAGTGTGGAGGAGACGACTGAAGGAAAATTCATGTGTTATACAGAGGATCTTGGAGATATGTGCATTTTCATTGCAAGTAACGAGGCTTTCTGCATCCCGGCTAGCTCATGCCCTGCCCTGAAACCTAGCATCATCTATTTTATGGGACATGGCTTTGGTTCTTATGATCTCACTACTGGAGACACACATCAGTTTGAAGCTCCCGGTGGTATTATCACCACCCCTTACTGGCTTCCTCCGTTTTCTATGTAATCAATTCCTGTCGCTTTTATTTCCTCTTAACCTGTATGGATTGCTAAGATCTAAAACGTTCTCTCTTCTTTTTTTCTTGACTCAGTTCGATTTTTAAGTCAAACCATATATTTGAATCTAGGACGCTTTCCATCTCGTAATTTTTATAAATAAAATTATGAATAGTTTTAATAATCATTAGACACATTAAAGTATAATTGAAAACTAAATTTATTTTGTTGATAAATTTAGGGAAGTTTACTCAAACATTTACATATTTTAGAACAAGGGTTGTATTTACTCAAATCTTAGGAACATGTTCCTTGTTTAACAAGGCACCAGGGTTGCCATTCAATACCAACTGATGCACAAACCCTACTTCATGGATCGTTGCAAGAACTTCCTCCTTCTGCAGAATCAGCTCATCCTCTAATGAGGAACAACGCTCAATCAATGCACATCTATGAAGGCAACCTGTCCTGAAACTGCAACCAATCAGAGAATGGTGCATTCATTCTCCATCTCGCCGTTGGACCAATGCAAAAACGATCCCTCCAAATGCAAGGATACCATTTCCAGCTTCTCTTTATCAGTGTATCGGCCAAAACTGAAGAACCTCTCAGCTCTGCATATCCAATCGAAAGGCAAACGTCCAGAGAATAACTATTCTTCGACAGACCATCTCTATTTTCTATTCTCCGAGAACCTAACTAGCCATCCTTCTCAACTCGTCAATGCAAAGGCTTGGGAATGTGGCCCGTGGAACTGACCCAATTAAAACTGTAACAGGAAGGGTACAGTTTGCTGCCAAATGCGGACCGGTTCAAATGCGAGCCGGGCCGAGACGGTATTGCAGGACACGCATGGAACCGCGACGCTTCTTTGTTTTTAATTCTATTTTTAATTGCTCACCTTTAGCTAATGAATTGATTCCAAAGGTATCCTGGATTAGTATCACTGAAAAACGTAGATCTTTCCCCGGCAAATTGGATGGCTGAAGCGTTAAGTGTGGCTTTTACATTAAAATAGTGTTACTGATTGAAGATGCCCTAAGTTAAGTTCTATGACATTTATTTTGTGAGGACAAAATAATAACCGGTTTAACGAGGAGCAGTTACCAAACATTATCCTAAATTATTTCGTATATCCATCTTTGTAATTCTAAGCTTTATTTATTTATTTTTCCTGAAAATGCTATTTGACCTGAGTCTAAATACAACGGGCATTACATAGCCTACAAGCAAACATAAAGAATATGTGGACCTCCTCACCATAAAAGCAAAAGAAAAAAAGAAACAGATGCATATACTATTAATTATTAAATAGTTCTTAATTATATATGTACTATCTTTCATATATTAGGTGAATCTTTGCTCTGACTGCCTCGTAAATATTGCAATTTTAAGAGATGGGATTTTATGTAAATATATTACGTTAAACAATGATAATTAGAGAAGGTAAGGCAAGTTGACTTCTCTCCCAGGCGACTTTCCCGAGATAGTTTCAACCAACCAAGATAC